>VZTB01017130.1:584350-605531 GCA_013397245.1 Thryothorus ludovicianus | reverse complement strand
AAACAATGAGTCATCCCCTAAGGAATCCTGTCCTCACATGAAATATATAAATCATTGTCCATTTTGGAAGGATTACGCCAATAGCACATATCATTAAAATGTTATTTCTTTTAATAGTGCTAAGACAAAACCCAGCATTTTGTTCCATAGATCCTGGTTTGCAGTGTTACCAGGAGTCTCACCACGGTCCCCCAGGGACAGAGTAACAAGGACATTTAGTTCTTGCACAGTCAATGTATGTTCCATATGCCTCAGCAAATCTGGGCAAATGCAAACAGGATCCCAGATTTCAGAGGTTTTCTCCCTTTTTCCCTTTGTTTTCTTTTTTTTTTTAAGGGTGTGGTTTTTTTATTGGTTTGCTTTTTTTTAAATTCCATGTGACACAAAAAAGCTCTGTGAGGTGCTTGTGGTAGAACAGAGAAGAACAGAACATCCTAATGTCATGTTTGACAAAAATCTCAATGCTTGACTTACAACATGAGAACAGTTTCATGATTTCTCAAGTTAAGATACTGTGTCTGTTTTATAGTCCTGGTATAGAAATTTATGAACTTCTGCTATTTGCTGGGGAGGACAAAAACGTGATGTGCTACCTAAGGGAAAAAATAAGGCTGAAAACATTAATGGAAAGCATAAGATTGATGGAATAAAAGTTGGAGTAGATCAAGTTCATTCTATAACGCTCCAAAAGAACTGGGTTCACTTTCTATCAAGTGTTTTCCACTAGAAATGTACAATGACAAGCACAATTTTCAGTGCATGATTTTGAGGAAAGGCCTATCATGTGACACTGAAATGTCACACAGATTAATCAATTGCTACTCCTACACATAATTTGTTCTCCATGACCCCCAAATGCTTCACTCCAAGTGCCACTGAACTACATATTGCATAAATGTATGCCTTCACTAAAACTGTCTTGTTACTCCAGCTGGAACAAGCAGTCCCTAACTTCCACAGCAAGAGAAATAAAGCTGGGATTCTCCATTTTCCAAAGGAAACTCACTCATCTGCATAGTTAATGAAGACATCTTTAACATTTCTTTAATCTGGGGCTTTTTTCTCCGGAAGCATTTCCGTCACGGTCTTAGCCAAGGGTTCACAATGCAGCTTCACAAAGCAGCACCATTCTATTTTGCACTCTGTAGTGACAGTAACCATTTGCCACAGTCAGAGCCACGGTTGTACCACTCCTCAGGCACCGGGGGCATGAAAGAAGGAACCTGGTGAACACTAAAATCACTGCTTAGTCACTGCTGCTTCGTTCTGGCCCACTCCAGACCAGTTACCTCACTGGAAATGAATGGTTTAGCTGCTGAGGTCAGCATTGGAAGAGGTTCCACCACAGTTCCTGTGAAGTTGAAAAAACACAATCCTTCTCTTTGGTCAAGTCTGTGACATTCAGCACATGTGGTGCAAAATCTCGCTGTCACAGAGGAGTTTGTTCTTTTTTATAAATTAATGGTCATGGACAATCTAAATAATCATGAAAAGGTTTGTACGGAATTTTTTTTTTAAGTTACCTAAACAAACATTATAAAAATGGAATGATGGAACAGGTAAATAATTTTTTTTCCAGGTCTATCACTTTTGGTTTATTTGTCCCAAACCGAGCTATAATTCCATGGTATGCTCAGGAAAATAAAATGAATCGTGGGACTCTGAGGAGGAAAAAGCTTAGTAATGAGCTTTGAGGTCAAATCAACCAATTCTCACAGACCAAAAATGGTTCCATTTTTAAATCTAATTTTTTGTGATTTAACTTACACAGACTGCTACTACTGTATCTCTTGGGAGTACATACCAAAACAGCTTTCACCACCAGGAACATTTTCCTGACATCCAGCCTAAATATGCCTTTTTCTCAGTTTTACCCCATTATTTCTAATTAAAACTCCTCTGTATCAGGTGAAATCTGTTCAATCTGGAGCCTTTGCATCCAGTTATTACTCATGGGCAGCTCACCGTGCATCACTTCACGCTCACACAAGAGCTGACAACCATCTAAACACAGCAAAGCTCAAAGACCAGGAAAAGATCAGGACTGCTCCAGCTTTCATCAAGGAACCACATTTTAGACTCCTGTTGAAGATTTGAATGCAAGCTGTACTGGTAGCACAGTAATTTGAATTTCTAGTGCTAGGGATAACAAATATTTGTCTTCTTGCATAATTTTCAATATAAATTCCTTGATCAGATATTTATAGTAAACCTAATAATGGTTTTGAAAAAGTATCTAGGCTCATGATATGCAGAAAGAAAGACAGAGCACTCTGATTTTTATCTTAAACATGAGCTATGCTTACACATCCAGGGCTTTGAGGCCAGCCAGGACTAGTAACTTTTGAAATATTTCAATGTTTTTAGGCACTGTATTATAACTGACCAAGTTTTAAAGATAATGACCTGAGCTATTGTTCTGCTCTATTCCTATTGAGAGGAAATGCACTAAGAGCAAAGCAATGAGTTTAAAACATAGTTTTGTATAAGTTGTAGCAAATAAATACTCAAATATATTTTGTTGTTGGCCAAAAAAAAAATAAAAATAATGTCAAATACTCAATGAGCAATTTGACTGAGTCCTCACAGCAGTTCCCTCAGGCGAGTTACTAAGGACATGATCCATGACCACTGAAGTCAAGGGAAAGATTCCCACTGATCCCTACAGGCTGTGGATGAGGCCTTCAAAAATCTCAGGGTCTCTGGGCTGGCATCCATAAAGTGGAGGCAGCATTTCACCACCCAAGTGTTGCAAGGACAACTCTGTTAACCAAGCATAGACCAACAAAGTGATGGGAACCACGTCTGTGTCTACACACAGAAATTCCTCAAAATGAGAAATGGAAAGATCCCCATAGCCAAAAGCTAGAAGGGATTTACCATTAAACACTTCCATTAATATGCCAAGTTGGACACTGTCACGAGCTTGGGAATACCTGACTCATGTGGCTCCTATTTATGTCCCACTTTGCATCAAATCATAGTTTGTGCAAACAATACTCAACTTCCCTTCTCTTCTTTTTAAAATTATCTTATTTTTGAGCCCTGCCTTCCTCCTCCCATTCCCCCCAGCAAGAAGCTGGCAAGGGATGTGGAGCATCTGGGTTCGAAATGACAGCTGGTGGGTGAGACAGCATCAAGCTCTTTGCTGGCTTTTATTTTGGTCTTCTGGGAATGAACCAAAATGAAATTTCTTCACAATAATCACCCCATCTTTTGCCCTTGAATAAACTTCAGAAGGGATCGTGAGCCAAGTCTTCTTTGGGCAAATCCAAAGGAATTTTCATAGCCCATATAGCAGAGTTGGTTGGAAAACAGGATCTCTTGCCCCATGGGAAATTCCAGTGTTCCAAAACATGCTTTGTGCTCCCACTTGGAACAAATAAAACTTTCTTTCAGTGTGAAGATTTCCTCAGAAGAGCTGTCCGTAAGACATTGAATTCTAAATGTAATGTTACTTAGACCACAGTATAGACACAGAATACTAATGCTGTATGAGCATTAAATTTTGGCACTACCATTTAGTATAAAATAGTCAAAAATAGTCAAAAAAGTAAAAAAAAATGGAAAAAAATAAAAATAAGTGAAATTCCATGTGAAAATAAATAAAAATATGCCTCTTAAATAAGCCCAGGCAGTGGACTGTGTGAATACAAGTGCTGTTTGCAATAAAGAGGACACCTTGGAACCTCTCTGTGGCACTGTTGTGCATAAAACACAACGGGTGTCATCAAACCACTTTTGGAGTGTTATTTTTTAATTTTACTTGACATTTAATGAATACTTGGACATGTATTCATCTCAGATTCCTTACACAAGATTCCTATGGCCACAAGGATCTGCACTGCTTGACCAGTGGCCCTCCAGCTCTAAATTTCTTCACCTGTAGCCCCAAACACTGGATAGAGCAGCTTTTTCCTTTCAGTTAAAGCTACCTTATCTGATCATTGATACTGCAGCTAAAAGGAAGCAAATACCATTGGATTTATTATTTGAATGGGAAGCACACCCCACTCCTGTGCTTAAACCCCACACCTCTGTGCTTTGCTGGGAGAGGGATGCAGACAATGAGTGCTCTGTGAGCGAGGCCTGCGTAATGCTAGCATGGTCAAACACCTTGTGCAAGCCCAGGAATATCAAAGGCAGGCAAGGAGCAGCTGGAACCTTGGAGACACACTCCTCTTCACAGACATTTGACTAATCTGATGATGTATCCTCAGCACTATGTGTGCTGGGGCAAGGAACTTGCCTCTACAAGCAGTAACCTTTTTGCCTGTCAACAGGGTTTACCTGAAGGAAGGGGAGCAGCCCCATGGGTTTGTGCAGCAGGGCTCTCACTCACCTCAATGACATTATTAATTAATAATTTATTAATTAAAGCCTTGGGTATGAGGCTGTAATGCAATAGAATAGTGCTGATGAAGATGCACGAGAGCGATTTCATCTGATTGCCTCAACCAGGGCTGTGGAGGAGAAAAAAAAGGAGAAAACCAGACCAAGGTGTCCTCAATGCATGACAGCAGCACTACCAGAGTGTTCATGATGTCCAATAGACAAGGCAGACACAGAGAATTAGATGAAAGCTGCAGCAAGCAGATAATTGGGGCACTCATCCAAAGGAACCTATGTCTGAGAATGGCTGGGTGTAAACAGGAAAGTGTGAAGTGCTGCTTCGGGCATGTGGATGCATGTTTGCAGATTGGGATGTAAACAGGCAACTCTGAAGGCCAGATCCCAGTCTCTCAGCACTTACTGGGAGATTTTTACTGCACTCAATCAAATCTGCACCAAATCCTCAGCGTGCACAAACATTTCTCATCCCGGCTGCACAAGTCCACTCCATTGGTTTTGCTGTTGGTTCCTGTGAGGAACGAAGGGCTGCCTTTGTAGGTGCCCCAGAGGGATGAGCTGCCACTTCTCCCTCCATGGCTGACTCAAATCACTGGATGCCACAACCTGATCCCTTTTTCCCCTTTTCCTATGGCCCTGTTCATTATTTATGCCAACACACAAGTGGTCCTGATTTATCAGAATATTGTCCATCATCCCATCACACAATTACTTTTTAAATTCTCCATATCTCAAACTGCTTCTCCAAAGGAATTGCTTCAGAGCCAGGGATTCTTACTGGCAATCATGAGTATGTCAAACCCTCCAGATGTTTATTATTACTACTACTTTCCAGGGGTGTCAGCCAATAGCTCTGTTTGTGGCTCGCCCTTCACCAGGACATCTGATAACTGCAGCCTATAGTCCTGAATTTAGCACTGGTCACCCTTTGATCCAGCATTCACCCTGCTTTCTGCTGGGCTGTAAAATGGTTCAACATTAGTCTGTGAAACTGGTCTCACACTTTGTTTGTAATGAAATATTTTATTTATCAGCCAGAGGGACATTACAAACTGCTGAACAGATTGATTCTGAATTTGGCCTTGTAAATGGCTGACAAATTTGTGGCAGGGTCTATTATTGGCATATAATACAAGGAATACTTTAAATGGCACAAGCTTTATCCATCACTCAGTGCTCAAGATAACCTCTGTGTTGGGAAAGGTGAACTTTCCAACAGGACAAAGGTAGACAGTGTTCTTTGGAAACTTCGTTCTGCTACTCCCAGAACATTTTCTTTCCCTCCTCAGTGAATAGTTTCCTGCTCTTCTTGGACCTCAGCTGTTTAACTGGAATAAGTTCCAGAAACATACCCTTCAAACAACTAGAATAAATCAGCTGGGGCCCCCCGAGTCTTCAGATAAAACTCCATGCACACAAGTCCTATTAAAAATCAAACTTGTCCCGAAATCCAAAGAACAGAACTGAGCCTGTTCTTCTTCCAAGCAACATCCCAAAGAGAGAAAAAGCTGAAGGAGGGAGGATGGAACTGGGAAAAGCAGCTCCCTCAGCAGCAGCAGCAGCTGCCTGCTGCAGAGGATGTGTGCCAGGTACTGGGTGGAGATAAAGCAGGGGATGAATGGAGAGTCTCCTGGGGATTTCTACCAGCTGCCTGAGACTCAGAACTGAGCTAACCTGTGCCATGGGTGGGGCAGGGCATCAGGAAACCATAATCGCCTCCCAGCTGCTCCTTCCTTCCTCCACCCAGGCTCACTGCTGCGGAAGCCAAGCACGGAGGAGGGTTTGGGCAGGACAGCAGCAATGTGCCAGTGGCAGAACATGTGTTTAGCTCATGGAATTCTTCCGTGGATGCAAGGATCAACATGCCTGTGCTCCGTGCCTAAGTCCCCATAAAGGAGAACGCCGGCTTACATAAAACAGGCTGACAGAGGTGAGGAGCAAACAAGAGGCTCTCTTGCAATATTTTTATGGATGGAAGTCGGCTCTGTTTTGGTTTTGCTGTGGGAAAATTCCTGCTGCAAGAATAACTTTCATTTTTATGGATCTCTTATGCTTAACAAATTGACAGAGTATCTAAGCATCCCTTCTCCCACCACGGAAATGGAGCAGTCTCCTGGCTAAAAACATGGTGCCCGTTTCGGGGCAGTGCTCCAAAACTTCTGATCAGTTTGGGGCAGTGAATGGATGGATTTCCAAAAGTGTCTGAAGCACAGTACCAGCTCGGGCTCTTGCAGGCATCCCAAGTCAGGCAGAGTTCCTACTGATTTCCAGTAGAGTTCAGAGAGGATTAAAATTCCTGCTGAAGGCCAAGCAGCTAACTGCCTTGGAAGTTTAGCCTGAGAAAAAATCCCCTTGAGACAGGCAGTGATCATCACTATGCTAGAACCTGACTTGGCACACCACTATCAGCAATCAGCATCTGGAAAACTGTGCCAGAAAATCTATATTTCCCCCCAAGAGAACAAATTCTTTCAACTTGCCAAATGGATACAATTTATTCTACCCAAGTAGTCCCAAAGTTATATTGAATCATGAAAAAAGATTAAAAGGACACAGAATTACCTTATTAGTATTCTTGCACAAGGTTCCTGGTCTCTGAAACCTCCACAGCAACATTCTTTGGAGCATCACATTTAAGCTTTTAGACTTTTTAAATACTACCCAAAATGGTAGGGCTGTAAAATTAATAGCTGCAACCCTCAATTTACAAAACATGTTAATCTTTACAATGTTCTGACAAAGTTTGCATGAAAGTTCAAATATCAGAAGTTGATTCAGAGCTGAAAACTGTCTGTGTAAGAGACCACGACTCATGTGGGACTGAAGCTCAGATCTGTATTCAAACCAATAAAAGGTGATTATTGGAAAAATGTTTTATCTATGGACCACCAGCCACTAAAGCTTCTCCTTTCTCTTGCCCAAAACAGCCAAAGCCTGTTACTTCCTGACTTGATTTCAAAATTATTTTACCTATAAATCTCTGAAAATGGTTGCTGATTGGGGATGTAAGGTTAAAAAGCTGCCAGAGATGTAAGGAGTATTAAATCTATGCTTCGTGGACCATATTGCAATGAGTTCTTTTAAGTTGTGCTAGTGCTCCTGACCTTGAAAGCCTCAAAAACTCAAGTCTCAAAATCTCTCAGTGAATACATGTTTAACATTTTCTTATTCTCCTTCTGTATTTTACCTCTTTAGATATAAAACTTTTCCCTAAGACTGAGATTCTTTGGTAAAATAACCCTTGCTAAGTTGAGGATATTGAGGTATAAGAACTACAGCATTCTCAATAAAAGTAGAGAAGATTTTTTTTCTATTTTTCCTTTTTCTTTTTTTTTTTTTTTTAACAAGACATAATAAAACTGCTAGTTACAAAGAAACTGGAATACATTTTTCCTAATGCACATCTTGCTGGGAAGAATCACAAAGTAGAGAGCAGAGTAGCACAACATTCCAGCAGGAATTCTCTACAGACTCTCTCACAGGCTGGCCCAAGCAGTTCTCATTGCCAAAGTGATGTCAAGCATGGGATGAGAAACCCAAAAAGCTCTAATCTATCCAAGTTTGAACATGAAACACTGAAACAGCTCTAAAATATTCACCATAAGACACTTTCCCCAATGAAAAGCAGAGATGAACACTTCAGTTTCCAAAAGAGAAAGAGGGAACAGATCACACCCTTCAAGTCTGTAATGGAAAGAGAGTTGCAGTGCGTAGCTTTCCCCTCTCCTACACCAGTGACTAACAACAGACCCAAGACACCTCTCCCCTCCTGAGATGGGAGGGAAACATCCCAGGAAAAGTCTCATATTCATTAATTGGAGGAGGGGGAGGTTTCAGCCAAACCAAAATGAAACTAAGTAAAGTTTTCCAACAGCCAAAATCGAGTTCATGTGTTCCATCAGGGAAGAAGAAACACAGAGTTTTGGAGAATAACAGGCTGGGTTTTCCAAAGCTCTCTCCACAGGGAAGGGACCTGGGTCACAGGGAAGGCTGAAGAAAGCTGGCTTTCTGGCAAAAGAGCAGCTGAGCAGGAGGAAAAAGTACTAAAACCCTGAGGTGGACTGCTCTGCTGGGTTTCCCATGCTGTGCTAATGCTAAATTTGTGTGATTCTGTGATCCTGAACTGCACAGTTCTTAGCACAGCCCTGATTACACAGCCTGCCTGGGGAAAGGGAATCCTTTGTAAACTTGGAGTCCAAGTGCAGTTGGCTTCACAGGAAAAGTAATTTGGTGGGCTTTTTAAGCCCTTAAGATGGAGACACAAGTAACTCTAAAAACGACATCACAGAATTTTAAAATGCAAAGTCCAGAGATATTAACTTCATAAGTCGATTTCAGCCCCATGTCTAATAAAAGGAATATGCAATATGAGAATAATCAGCACAGAAATATCTCTAGCAAAGAAACCTTAAAATAAATTGAATTCATGCAGTGATAACCATACTCGTCCAGTCTGCACAATAAAGGAAAAGGGAAAAAAGAAAGAAGAGCAGAAAGAGAAGGTACTGAGGTACCACAGATGCAAGACAGGGATGAAACATGCATCATGTACAGTCAGGTATGGCTTTTGCAAGGTCTCTTGCTAGATGAAAACCTATTCTACATATGCAGCTCTGCCACTTAGGAATAATGTGATCATTTTTACTGAACAGCAATAAAACTTGATGGCTTCCCCCACCCCTTTGTATCCTGTAGCCATCACTTCCTGCTAGTCCTTCAAGTCCTCCAGTTCAGTGTGAAAAAAACAGCTCCTTCCACCTCAGAGTTAACAAATACAGGCTAAGCCTCTCTGTTAGCATTGCATTTCATCTGTAACACTCTGACATTCTCAAATATCATTTCAAATAACCTTTAACCTGTACTCTATCTGTTTACTTAGCAGCAAGGTGGGCACATGAAATCATCTGCAACACCTTGTATTTTGCCAAGCAAAATCCAGCTCAGTTGTAGGATTATTAAGCAGCAGGATGTCTCTCACCATGCCTAGCACCAGGGACTGAGCCAGGAACCTTAAACCATGAATCACTGCAGCCTGAGTTAAATCCAAATCCTGTACTTGGGATTTTTATGAGACATTTGCTGCTCCACTGGCCTCTCCAAGAATTAGATGTGTCCTCTCTACGGTGAATTCAACTTTGTGTTTTCAAGCTGCTTAAGGTAACACTTTTTTCCTGGATAGCATTTGTAAGTTCTCAGAGCATTGTATGAAAATTTTATGTTCAACACCTCCACGCAAGTGAAATGAGTCACACTGATGAAGTGCCTTATCTGAGAAATAGCCCAGGCCAAACGGTTGATAAAATTCAGGTATTCTGATATGGACAGCTCAGAGATATCTAAATGCAAACTGCCTTCCAAAATGCAACTCTCCTGGTTTATCCTAAACTGATTCATTAAAAACATGACACCATTCATTGACCTGAATAAAATGAATCCGTGGTTTCAATAAGGCACATAAGAAAAAATACATGTATTTCAAGAGCACAATTCACTCCATTGCCCAGTGCTCCTAAGAAAGAGTCCAAGCCCTGAATGCAGACTCCAGTGTGACTGTCATTATGGCCACAGGAATTGCTGCTGCTCACATCAGTGCTTCACATCAGCTCTGAAGCACAAGGGTGAGGCAGCTGGGGACACGTCCCCTCTGTGTTGCTGCACCCACTCTTGGGTCACTGACAGAGCTTCAGCTCCGTGCATTTGGCTTGATGCTAGCTCTGACAGCTGCCAATTTTCATGTATTTTCTCTTTTGCTATGCTACACGCACCCTCTGAAGAGCTGCATGTATTCTTGTTGCAAATAAATATTGGATGCAGAGGAACTCTTTCGTAAGAAGAGCAAAGCTCAGCGTGCACAAATTTGATTTAAACAAGTTCCAGGGGTATCTATATTTTGTACTGGGAGTCTATTTTAAAACTGCATTAAATAAGAATTTTAATGGAAAAAAGACAGACAAAGGGAGGTGGGACTGATAACTCTTCCATGCCTGTATTTTCTAACTTTAGCCATCATGAAATGTTCTCTCCTCTTTGAGGCTGTCTTATATTGCCAGGCTGCCCCAGCAAGCAATGGCAACAAAGCCCAATTTCTCCCTGTAGAACCTCCTGGTTCTATTTTATGAAGCCAATCATTTCCATGAATGGCACATTATCATGGCAAAAGATGGAAAGAAGAACACCAGGTGTGAATGAACCCAGGTGACAAGAGTGAGCAAGATATTTTGGATTCTCTGGTTTTGGATATTTCTGTTGCACAGTCCATGTTCTACGGCTCAGAATCCCCACTGTGAGCATGGCCCAGCTAAGGCCAGAGTCCATGCAGACTGACACGTGTGTAAGAGCTATGAAAGTGTTTCAAGGTTTATTTAGCTATACATTTTTCACTTATATATTTTCTATTGGAACAAGAACTGCTCCAGTTCAAAAAAAGAAAGCGTACCTCTTGTTCTGCCAAATGTTTTGCAGAAACCTCAATTTCATGCGCTGCAGGAGGAGCAGGTAAGTTGATTCAGTTCCAGTGATTCCCTCTTTCACTTGCTCATGGTGTGCTTAGTAAAAAGTGTGATGTTAGTGCCTGTTGGAAGGCAAAGGATCTGTGCACTATTCCAGCCCTGTAACACACATCTGAGGGGTTGGGGCTGCAGCATAAAAGAGAGGCTTCACTGGCAAAGCCAGCATTTCAAATAAAGCCTCAGCACACAGAAACAGACAGTCTCCGCTCTCATTCTGAGTAATGTCTGCCTTCTATTCAGCTCATAGGCCCACAATGAGAGTAACAAAGACATGCCAGATGAAAAACATCACACTGCGAGATCCCTGTTCGCTGGAGAAAATCCTGTAATTGCTTACTGAGTTATTTCCCTCGAACTATGCAGGGAAAAAAGAAGGGATGCCTCGTGTTAGAAATGGAGAAGGGGAAAAAAATGAAAACTATTTGTGTCCAGATTGTTTCCTTTTAAAGCCTTAGCCTGATCAAAATCTGATTTCCATGGGTTTTGCTGCAGAGCTTGTATGGGGTGTCCCCACTTTGGGTCCCGTAAAGATCTGTTCACACCCATACCAAAAAAGTGCTTGGCACCAGTTCTGCTAAAGCAGGACTCCCGGCCTCGCTGGCAGCTCCAGCCAGGAGAAAAGCTTGTCCACGTGAAGGGCCTGGAAGCTGGGCAGCAGTGACATGTGACTGCAGCTCATGTGTTAAAAGTGGCTGTGCCATTGTCTGGAGAGGTAACTCATGAGCACGCAAACATGTTGATTAGCAACAACGCTGAACTGATCAGATTTTTTAATGGCACATTATGAATCATTATATATCTTTATAAGAGAACTAATTCAGTTACCTGACTTGCCTTGATTTCCTTTGGTTTTACGTTATCTTGTTTTAAAGGCAGTTTTTTTGGTGTTTATGTGAGTCACAAATAAGGAGTCATCCCAAACTTCTTACTCAGATCAATACTCATTTTTCTATTCAGAGTTACTATTACTCATTTTTCTATTCTGTTTTAAAGCAGAGAATAATTATTTCGAAAGTATTAATGAAGCAGAAGATTTTAGCCTGTTAAAATCATATATCAAAAAATCAAAAAGCATGGCTTGCAAATAATTCATTAGTTGCAAATAAATCCTCTGAACTATTTGGCAAATACTCATGCATGAAATTCCCATTCATATAAATTCTGTTGATGAATGATCTAAAGAGTGGAAGAAGTTTAACACTGTACATTAATCAGAAAGTTTCATCAACACCATTAGCTAACAGCATCTACTATAAGACCTTAACCTGGTCCTAAACAATGGAAGATGAAAGTTAATACAAAGTGTATTACTAGAGTTATAACCTGCCTAGAGATTCATCAGTCACTTCTTGACCAGAATGTTTGATGCATTTCTGATGCTGACATTTTAGCTCAAGCTGAAGTTAGAGCCCCATCCTAAACCATCAGAAATTCAATCTCTTCCTTATCCTCAGAATTCAGGTGAGAGCAGCTCCAAATCTCCCCTGTACCATTCAAACTCATGAACTTTTGAATAACGTCACCCTTGAATGAAAGATACAGCCCATTGCTCCGAGCTGGAGGCTTTCATTAATCCCATATTCTGAGCAGACACACTGCTGCCAAGGAAAACCAACAAAATACCTGTGGTACTCTGCTCTGCAAGGCCTTCACTGAATTTCCAGTATCACACGTTCTCACACTCAACCACTCCTATCAGCACTTGGGAAAATCAATTTACAGCTGGTTCTGGCGAGGAGAGGTGGGGGTTTCTTTAATGCAGCTTTTGGGTATGAGTTTACCCTTTCAGAACAGCACCTGTATAAGACACTGCTAACCAAAAACCTCTCTGAAGATAACACGAAGCCTCTTTTTCCTTTATATTATGATGATTCACTGCTAATCCAAAACACCTTCAGAACTAGGCACAAGACGTGGCACAATTCATCCATCTTCTTTGATCCAGAAGAGAATAAAAGATTGAAGCAAACATATTTGGAGAAAGGCCTTTCTGATGGGATTTTCAGCCTGGTTTCTAACTGAAAGAGGATCAGATAATTGATTATGAGTTGATTACTGATCTTAATCCAACTTTGAAGCAAACTAAAACGATGTTTCTGTTACATTTTTCCCAATTCAATGTTTTTATGGAAAGTAAGATAACATGCCATGGTTTCTGCTTTGTGTATTTTGATTCTTTTAAAACAGAAGAAGTCAAAAATGCTGAAAGCTCACCAGAAATTCTGTTCAGCATGAATCCTTACCCAGCAGAACTGCTGTGCTAAGAATGATGTGTTCGAGCACATTTATATGGCCCTCAGGAAGAAATTTACCTCACCCAAACCCTGACAGCAAGAAAATACCCTTTGACTTCAGGGAGCTTTGGATTAGGACTCAAATGATTAGTGACCCGGGGCAAAAATAGCAAACTATTTAATATCACTTCTCTGGGCACTCAAATTATCATATTAAAATCCATTTTATCATTGGCAAAGTCAATCAGGTTATAAGCGCAAACAGATGTTTCAATGTGTCTCTGGCACTTGGCTTCAGGCAGAGTAAATTGAACACTTTCAGTTTCATACAGTTTAGTTTCTGTGAGGTTAAAGTAAACCAAATTATTTCCCCCACAGCATTTTCACCCGCTGTCACCACGCTGGTGTTTACTTTGTCACGGGCGATAAAAGCCCGGCCGGCCCGACAGCACCGAACCTGGGTCGATTGGAAAATCAAAGCAAAAGGGGGAGGAGATTCACTTTAAGATTTGCCCACCCATAAACCAAGACACATGGCTTTGTTATCCTTGGAGCCTGGCTGTCAGAAGCACAGTCCTGTGGCATTGGGCTGCCTCCACTGGGCACGGTCACAGCGCTGCGCTCAGTCATTTCCAAACGGGCTTTGATATGCTATACACATGAGCTAATGCACACACGTATTTATGCACTGCATGCTCTGGAAGGAAAAGGACAGGAGGCAGTGTGGGAAAAGCAGGCTGAAGGGGGGGAAAAAAAAGCAAAAAAAAAAAAAAGAGGAGAAAAAAGCAAAAGGGACTCCATGATTCCCATAAGTCAGGGGAGCATATTGCTCAGCTGAGGCACTGGCCAGTGCCTCGCAGGCCCTATCACTGGCTGACAGAATTAGAGTCTGATTCATGCTCTGCAGCTCATGAAATGCCAGCCAGGGACGGGAGCCTTCCATGGGAACGTTTCAGCCCGTCCCCTCCTTATCAGCTCCAGAACAGCTGCCAGACTCTAAGGTCGCTTGATAGAGAATTTAATTCTTAAGATTGCACATTAATTTCTAAATTCTTTCTTATCCATGTGCTGTGATTTGAGACCGCATTCAATGCAGCCCAGCACAGGGCAAGGCTTTCCCATCCACACCCCTCCTTCCTGTCTGCAAACTTCCTTCCTATAGATTTACCCAGACATCTTTGAGCTAAATTAACACCCTGTACACTTCTTTGACCAAGCACTAGCAGATAGGAAACCTGATTTTGACCTCTCACTGGCTACCAGGCAGAGAGATTTTAAAATACCCTGTATGTGTAATAGATTTAGTTTATTCGTGTGCCTTTACCAAGAAATAAAAGGATGTTTATTTTCACCCAGCAGCTAAACACTGCAGAAGATTTTTAAAATAATGATTTCCTACTCTATCAATTCATTGTCAGGCAGAGTTTAGTAATGGCTGTAAAATGGTTTTAGATCCCTCAATATATTATGCAATTTTTGAACAAATATTACCCTGGTTTATAATCCTCTGCTCTTTCATATTCATATTTTTTTAAATTACTCTTTACTACAGTCAAGAGCATTGCAGAATAAAAGCATGAAAACAAGAAACCAGTGATTGAAACTTTTGGCAAGCCAGAGAGGAATTGAGTTACAGTGGAAAAAAACAGTATTAAGAGTTCAACATGACCAGGTCTCCTGGTTTGCTTAGGACAGTTCCAGGTTCCACAATTGTTTCCTGGAAGGGTGTAGGCCGTGCATGTAGTAAATTGTCTGTAGTAAATCCTCTCCTTTCCTTGATAAATTGGCCTCCTTGGTGTGAAGCTTCCGACGGAAAAGGGGCTCCCTCTCCAGAGGGGAAGGGAACAGTGTGGGCATTGCCATTTCTCTGCTTTCCAGACTGCCTAGTCATGGGCAGTCCAGCAAATTAGGCCCAGCAGACAGATCAAATTAATTTACTCACAATCTTTAATTCTGAAACCAAAATAACAGCCCTGCTCCAAATCACTGCAACTGAAACCAAGCCCTAAATAAATAGGCAATTACAGGAACGCAGATTGGATCAGTGATGTGTCTGGCATGATCACACCATGGCTGACACAAGCCCTTCAGAGGAAGGTGCAAGATATTCCAGAGGAGATAAACAGTGGAAAAATGCTGAGAGGGAGCCACATGCCACCCTATGCTGCCCCTAAAACCATTTGGCTTCTACTCTGAATTTATAAACACTATTTTCTTTCGCTCCTGGTCTTTATGTTGTGAATAGTCTCATTAGTCTTAGAAATTGAATCCTACCAAATTTCAGGCCTCATAAGTATGAGGGAAACAGGAGTCACAAATTGACTGCACACTGTACCAAAATATAGGTTTTTTTGCTGCCTTCCACCACTGTTGCCTCCCCCTCACCTCCTCATCCATTGCAACCCGACCCTTACTTCACATATCACTGTTAATAGCTGCTCCCTCTTCTTTTGTCATTTCAACAAGAATAATGGAAGACAACCAACAGGCAATCAAGGATAACAGAGAGAAAAAAGACCAAGGTCAAAGTTAAAAAAAAAATAAAAATTAATTTTGAGCAATTTTCTCCTGCACTTACTGATAACAAATTCCAGACCATGGTTATTAAGAGTGCCCTGGAAATGTAATGTAAGCTCGGGAGGAAAGACCTGTGTGCCCACATTTCAGTCAAAAGATCTCAAATAATTGCTTGGATGGAAACACCCGTTCTGAGGGAATAATGAGGTGGAAGTAGGCTGATGCTGATATGCACAGACTTCCCTTCTGAGTATCAGATACGTGCCAGTCCCCAGAGCTTGCGGTCATAATTCCAAAAAACAGCAAGTGGTGATACCCCTGTCCAATCTTCTCCCTGGGAGACGAAAGGGTTCTGATGACTCAAAAAATTTGCTGTGGAAACGTGATCTACCTGTTGATGTCCTGGCTGGGCTTCAGCTTTTCCCCATGATGTAGGCTATTCTTGTTACCTCCCAGCCCCAGATGGAGTCACTTTTAGCGAGGGGTTTTTGCCTGGTTTTCATTTGGTTTCTGTCAGTGAAGCCTAAGGAATAGCTTAGGCTCTCAATACCAAAGCCCCCTCTCATTTTATTGCAGAAGATTGATGAATTTTAAGTCCAAAATCTGTTTTAAACACGGACTATTGCACTTAGGAAGAATGACTTACATCTGTATCTTGCAATGCTTTCCATTCCCCTCAGAAAGTTGTGCATTTTAATTACTTGCTTACTGCTATTTCTGTAGCAACAACAGTTTATGCCCTTAAATACATTTTAACAGTTGTGATGCTATTAGCAGCAGTAGAGCTAAATGTGCTTGGGAAAGGTTGTGTCACATCAGAAACTGGTTTTGAAGCTGGATCCCACAGGTCACCATTCCTTGGGTTTTTTTTTCTTTTTCACTTAGCAAGACATGGAAATTTTTTATTATTAATTTTCCTTCTTCTTTTTTTTTTTTAATGTGACTCCACTTAGATATTTGAACCTTAGAGGCAAGCAATTAAAGAGAAGCTAGTCAGCTCTCAAAGACTTCCCTTTGCAGCAAGACAGATAAATAAGGCCATAATTTTGAAAAATAACTTTTTTTCTGACTTTCAGGTGGTCACCACAGACCTGATACCCATTTATATTTTACATCACTGCTAAATAAAGGGAAAGTAAAATAAACATATTTACAATTGCTTTCCCATTAAGAAGCCTCCTTCTCAATATTTACAATTGCTTTCTCATTAAGGAGCTCTCCCATGGATGGAATCATGTAGATGATTTCTCCAGTGAGAGCAGGGGTATTAGGGCTGTGCAGGAGTTGATGTGAGGAAGATTTATAATACTATTGCTACCAGATGCTGTGACAATATTGCAAAAAACTCTGAACGCATCAAAGGACAGTCACAGAAGGAGATGAAGGAATGGATGCTGATGGATGTGTAAACCTGAAGGGCAGAAGCAAAACTGGGCGAGAATTTATCCCAAAGCACATGCACATTTTCTGGAAGATTTATCATGTTATATGTTCTCTATTATTCCAGTACTCTACTGGTCTAGGCCATCTACAAAGCTGAAGATTCCTCTGAGTCACAGATGGACACTTAGAGCCAGAATCTGATCTTGGAGGACACTGCAGTTTCACTGGGTTGTAGAATAACCAAGCTTCGTTCTTACAACAGTTTAGATAAAGCAGTGACCTATCAAACCTGATTCACTGGGAAAATTTGCTTTGTTGGACTCATTTCCTTTCCCTCTACATCTGCTTTTCCTGCAGCTTGCCAAGGAGAGCTTTTCTTGCACAGAATGGGTCAGGTTGGAAGGAATCATGGAGTGGGTCATCTGGGCCGACCACCCTGCTTAAGCTGGGTCATGCCAGAGCACATGGCACAGGACTGTGCCCAGATGGTTCAGGAATATCTCCTGAGTGAGGGAGACTCCATAACCTCTCTGGGTGATCTGTTCCTGTGCTCAGTCTCTGCACAGGGAAGAAGTCCTTCCTCATCTTCAGGAACTTGCTGCACCTCAGTTTCTGCCTCAGCACCACAGGGCAGAGCCTGGATCCATCCTCTGACCCCTCCCTTCAGGCACTGACAGGCATTGCTGAGATCCCCTCTCAGATGTCTTTTTCCTTCAGAGCATCCTCTTTATTCTTTCAATCCTACAGCCACGGTCACCTGGACAAGGATTTTTCAGTAACTGTAGCACATAAAATATTTCACATTTCTGCTCTACACAAACTGCAGGGACATGCTGTGATGCACAGGGTCATGCTGGTGTAGATCTCCAAAACCCATGCTCGTTCCCAGGACTTGGTGCTGCAAGAATGCTGAGAGTTTTTCTTTCCACAAATAGACGTTTCAGGCATATTTGCTTAAACCCTTGAGGTTGACAATCAGCGAGACTTCTTCCCAGCCCAGCAACTGCTTGGGAACTGCCAAGTATTGCAAGCAGAGAGCCCATGAACCATCTCCCAAAGATTATACGTGCTGCTACAAGTGGGGATTGAATGTCCCATAGAGAGCTGTCTACTGCTGATCTTTCCCAATTAACAATTGCGTAATGTGGGGGGAATTAGGGTCTAAATATCTTGGCATAACTCTGTTTGGGAAAACCCTAGTGCTTGACTCTTACAGAGCTGTGAAAGATTTCCTGGCAATGAGAGGAAGAAGAGCATAAAAAACTAACAGGGTTAGTCCTGCAATGTAAAAGGTTTGTATCATATGCATTGGCAATGATGGAGATATTAGGGGACTGTCACTTTTCCTTCCCAAGAAAATACAGTGAGTTCCATTTAAAAGGATAGATTTCTAAAAGAATTCCTCTATTTTGGATTATTCTGAGGGGTTTAGCCTTGAAAGAACTTCTTCCCAGAGGAAACGTGACAGAAAGGGGATTTCTATGATCTTGTCATGTCCTTCAAGCAACTCTTCAGGCCAACAAACAAGTATGGCAATCAGCCATGGTGGGTGAAGCCAAGGAACACATGCCTGGTTTTTATATATATATATTTTTTTATTTTTTTAATGTTGTCAGATGTCATGACACAAAAATTCATGAGAAAATGCCTTGCAATTCCCAGGAAGCCTAAGAGGGGGAAGCCTCTTTATTAATAAAAAGACATTTAGATTCCAAAACTTGCCTGAGGACATATGAGAGCTCTCTAAGCAAAGAGGGGGGAAATAAAATACCCAACAACTTCTTAAGAAATCCAAAAAGGCATCACAATATTTGATGTTTAAACATTTAAAATGGGGAGGGGAGAAAACAAGTCTTATTCCTTTCTGTCTTTCTTAAAACAATGCGCAATTTTACAGCACATATTTAGGCAACTTATGTTTAGCCTGTGGGCGCCACCAGAAAATATTACAGTGATGAGTTTAATGAGATTGATGCCCTCAAAGGAAGGGCCATGTCCTCCAGGGCAGAAGAGGGACAATTTGTTCAGCAGAGGCAAAGATGGAAAGTTCCTGCAAGACTCATCCCGTGTCAGCCTGCGCAGTGACCAATCTCGTGTGGCTGAATTAGAATAGTCCAAAGAACCTCACCCAGTTATTGCCAAAACAATCACTGGCATGTTGCAGTCTTCTGGTATCTCCTTTAGAAGTTCTGTTAGTCAGAAACATCCTAAGGAAAAGCCAGTCCCTGCTTTTGGTCCAAGATGGGTAAGGATGGGGAGAAAAGGGAGCAGAATCCAAAGGCTTAAGCTGCAATTAGGTCGCTCTGGCAAAGACCAGCAGGAAGTTTTCCTGTGTGGGAGGTTTTTCCAGGAATGCCAAATTGTCCTGCTATTGTCCTGACTCTGCAGAGAGTTAGAAGCTGGCCATAAAACTTCCAGATAAAGTGCTTGAGAAATAATTTTAGAGTAACATTAGTGAAGACAACAACACAGAAATCAAAACAGAAGTTTGAGTGCTCCTCAATCCAAAAGCCTTATTGCATCTTTTATGGATCAGGAGAGATTGTAAAAAGTCTAGCATTGCCCAAGTTTCTTCCAAAATGTGTACATCCTCCAAGGGAGAAAAGTTAGGTGTTTTCAGGGAGTGTTGTTAGGAAGCAATTTGTATTTTGTCATCTTTTCAGCTAAATTTTATAGGAAACATGGAGTTCTATCTTCATTAGCATTTTGGATTAAAATATACCTCTTGCCCTGAGCTTCTACTAACACTAATTTCCAATTCCCTCTTTATTCATTAAATATACTTTAAATCATAGATCTATTATTCAAGAAGGACTCAAACATGTGAAAAAAATCTGGACACCTATGACACACCATAACTGTATTTGTGTCTATCAATGTTCAATATCAACCATCAAGCCAGGGACTCACAGAAATCCCTCAAGGCTGGATGAAACTTAAGACTTAGTCTTCAAACACTGCTAACTATTTGTGATGAAAGCCTCACTTCAGGACAAAGCTGCTGGGGAATTTTAAGAGACTGGGAATTACCTACACATCTGTGAGCCATAGAATCTGAATATCATGATAAATCATGCTTGATAATCACTGATCACACTTGAGAGTGTTGCCACTGGACAGGAGATAACATTTCTGAAAATGTATACATATCTGAATCCTGGTTATGTTTAAAAGAGGTTGATTCTTTTTCAATTTTTAATCATATGTCAACTCTCTCATTACCTCAGAGCCATTACTACCTTGACCAAGGAGATGCTGATCTCTCCCAGTCACCCTTCATTCTTATTTCAAGTTGGTTGTGATATGGATTTATATCGATATTTTGAAGCTCAGAGCTTTCTGATTTTAAAGCTTTTTTTTCTGTCCTGTTTTTTGTCACCATCTTATCTTGTAGCACAAAATACACCTAACAATGATTTATTAAATTTGATATCGTTAGATTCACATGAAAAGCTCCCAGTTTGCACCTTTTTATAAAAACACACTCAGGAGCTCCCTTTTAGAGGAACTTTATTGGTACATTTCAAGACCAGAGTGGATTTTCCTTTAAATAAGTATTTCTTAGTTCTTCAGCTTCATATGGAAATCACTAGGTAAAATGCTATGGGCTGTAGGTCAGGCACCATAACCATAATGGTCCTTTCTGACCTCAGAATCTATCCAAATGTTCAACTTACAGTGTATCAGCATGAAACGAAGCTTATTTTTTTCCACATCATTTTTATAGCATTACTCAGGCATTTGTGAGCAGAATGTAAAGCAGGTCCCACACGTTATGGATTTTGAAACCACTGCATTTACATGTAAGAAACAGATGGAGAATTACACTGCCAAGACCTCACCCCCTTTGTAGGGAACTAATGGGAACAACAGTATTAAAAAACCTCCAATTTTAATTGAAGAATTAAAGATTTTTGTGATGTATTTTGTAATTAAGTGATGGAAAGCTGATTTCTTTTTTGCCATTGCTGCTGCAATGAAATTGTGCCACAGAAATGCTTTCTAGCCACAAAGGATGTGAAAACACAGAGAAAATATCCACCCGATAAAAGAGATTATATTTTTTGTTGATACTGTATCAAGCAAACATGATTGCAGGTATTTGGTTAATTCAGAATGTATTTAATTTGCCTATTACAGCAACCTCTCATCCTGTCCCAAGGTCCAGAGGCTGCTTCCACTGCCTCT
>VZTB01017130.1:400818-583834 GCA_013397245.1 Thryothorus ludovicianus | reverse complement strand
ATCCTCCAAGGGAGAAAAGTTAGGTGTTTTCAGGGAGTGTTGTTAGGAAGCAATTTGTATTTTGTCATCTTTTCAGCTAAATTTTATAGGAAACATGGAGTTCTATCTTCATTAGCATTTTGGATTAAAATATACCTCTTGCCCTGAGCTTCTACTAACACTAATTTCCAATTCACTCTTTATTCATTAAATAAACTTTAAATCATAGACCTATTATTCAAGAAGGACTCAAACATGTGAAAAAAATCTGGACACCTATGACACACCATAACTGTATTTGTGTCTATCAATGTTCAATATCAACCATCAAGCCAGGGACTCACAGAAATCCCTCAAGGCTGGATGAAACTTAAGACTTAGTCTTCAAACACAGCTAACTGTTTGTGATAAAAGCCTCACTTCAGGACAAAGCTGCTGGGGAATTTTAAGAGACTGGGAATTACCTACACATCTGTGAGCCATAGAATCTGAATATCATGATAAATCATGCTTGATAATCACTGATCACACTTGAGAGTGTTGCCACTGGACAGGAAATAACATTTCTGAAAAAGTATACACATCTGCATCCTGGTTATGTTTAAAAGAGGTTGATTCTTTTTAAATTTTTAATCATATGTCAACTCTCTCATTACCTCAGAGCCATTACTACCTTGACCAAGGAGATGCTGATCTCTCCCAGTCACCCTTCATTCTTATTTCAAGTTGGTTGTGATATGGATTTATATTG
This sequence comes from Thryothorus ludovicianus, assembly GCA_013397245.1. Lineage (NCBI taxonomy): Eukaryota > Metazoa > Chordata > Aves > Passeriformes > Certhiidae > Thryothorus > Thryothorus ludovicianus. Next base: position 583,104 of record VZTB01017130.1, on the reverse strand, counting down.
ATATTTTGAAGCTCAGAGCTTTCTGATTTTAAAGCTTTTTTTTCTGTCCTGTTTTTTGTCACCATCTTATCTTGTAGCACAAAATACATCTAACAATGATTTATTAAATTTGATATTGTTAGATTCACATGAAAAGCTCCCAGTTTGCACCTTTTTATAAAAACACACTCAGGAGCTCCCTTTTAGAGGAATTTTATTGGTACATTTCAAGACCAGAGTGGATTTTCCTTTAAATAAGCATTTCCTAGTTCTTCAGCTTCATATGGAAATCACTAGGTAAAATGCTATGGCCTGTAGGTCTGGCACCATAACCATAATGGTCCTTTCTGACCTCAGAATCTATCCAAATGTTCAACTTACAGTGTATCAGCATGAAAAGAAGCTTATTTTTTTCCACATCATTTTTATAGCATTACTCAGGCATTTGTGAGCAGAATGTAAAGCAGGTCCCACACGTTATGGATTTTGAAACCACTGCATTTACATGTAAGAAACAGATGGAGAATTACACTGCCAAGACCTCACCCCCTTTGTAGGGAACTAATGGGAACAACAGTATTAAAAAACCTCCAATTTTAATTGAAGAATTAAAGATTTTTGTGATGTATTTTGTAATTAAGTGATGGAAAGCTGATTTCTTTTTTGCCATTGCTGCCGCAATGAAATTGTGCCACAGAAATGTTTTCTAGCCACAAAGGATGCGAAAACACAGAGAAAATATTCACCAGATAAAAGAGATGATATTTTTTGTTGATACTCTATCAAGTAAACACTATTGCAGGTACTTTGTTAATTCAAAACTTATTTAATTTGCCTCTCATCCTGTCCCAAGGTCCAGCTGCACAGAGGCTGCTTCCACTGCCTCTCCTTTATCAGACATCATCTTCTAGCCATGGACCATCTCTGCGTGGTGTGACCACCTTGAGTGTCACCAAGCCAAACCACATCCCAATGGTGAGGAGGAAGAAAGCCATAAAAGCCAACATTCTTTTTTGCTAGCAGCTAATACTGCCTCATCCTGGCTATGGCTCTTCACCTGAGCTATGGCAACACTGTTTTCATCACAAACACCAAAATTTCCTGCACACGGGCCCTCAGCACAGACAGGGAGATTTGGGAGCATTTAAAGCTCTCTGTGTGTTTATATAAGACACCGTGCTGCTCTGAGAGCCATCCTACCTACACTGCTCTAAAACACCCAAAAAGGATCCTGTAGTTTTATCTTAGACCCTGAAATGGATCTTCCTTTTCCTTTCATGCTGGAAAGCCCTCACCACTGGGATGTCCTTTGGATCCTTCACCTTTTACTCTGCATAACCCATGCCAAGGCTTGTGCTCTGTCAGGGGTGTTTTTCCCTCTACATTTCCAGAATGGAAAAGGTGCCAGAGGTAAGTCCAACAGAACATCAGGATGCACTTAATTCATCACTTAATTGTAAAATTCATCTGAATTCTACCGACTGAAGCTTTGAAAAGAGTTTGCTTAAGGGACCTTCCTCCAACAGCAGCAAAATCTGCTAACCTAAACCTGTGCCTACCAAGGATGTCTTGTTACCATCACACAGGGAAGTTTGGCTGCACTAACAGGCCTGATTTAAGGCTCAATCAAAAAACAAAAAAATAAATAGCTCCAAATGAGTTTCAAGTAATCCATCATCCTGACACCCCCACACAAACACCCCCACACAGACACCATGCCAACCATTAAGGAAGTTGGTGGAAATAAAATCTGGAAGTGGGTTGAACATGTCAGAATATGGAGTCCAGAGCAATACAGAATGGTGAACTAACAAAGAGCTACAGGCAGCAAGCTAAAGGCCTTGTCATTTTCTTTACATCAGATGTAATCACCATCAATTTTTCTCTAGTAGCTTTCAAATGTGCTCAAAACATCTCCTTCAGTATCCAGAGGGAACATGAACTAGCTTGGATAGAAGGTCAGATCTATGAAAATGAAAAAAGACATTAAGCACTCAGACTTGAAGAAAAGGATGCATCCTTTAGAATGTTCTGAGTAGAACAACCCAAATATTTCAGTATTAGTGCCAAAAGAATCTGAACCAAAATCACACCCATGTAAGTACTCAAGCTCACACATTTAGATCTCTGTCCAAAAAACAGAATCAAATATTCTCTATTATTTTTCTGTCTGGCTTTAGAAAGGCTTTCTGGAAATGTCAAAGCAATCTATTTTACTCTTGAGATAAGAAAAAACAATCAGAAAACATGCAGAACAATGTTTCAGGCCCTATTTGGACTCCTTAAATATAATGGGAACACTATCAAAGGTTTTACCCAAATTTAACCACAATGTAAGGGACGGCTGAGGCAGTCACTCAAATAAAGAAACAAGTCAGCTGAATACATTAATCTTGCAATAAAAGAAGTTGATGCATCATGCAAGCACCACGTTGCAGGGGTGCAACAAATCAACCCTTATTCCACAAGTTGAGTTGTGTACACTCTTTCTATACCACAGAGCCACAACTCATGAATGTGCAATATTTTTTTGTGGCAGTGCAAGTCTGGGCATCCCCTTCCTAAAGCTGATGTAGGTATGGATACAAAAACATGAGCTGGTTTTGCTGAAGCAGTGATCCATTTGTTACTGCCCAAGTTTAATAGGATCCTGCTCAGGATACTCCCCTGAGATATATCAACCCTGAAGGCAGCAGCACTGCAGCTCCAAGGGGAGGAACATGGAGACAAATCCAGAGCTTTATGTTGGTCTCTTCTTTGTGAATGACAAGCACGAGGAAGAAAATGGGTTTGGAGTTCATTAATTGATCCCTTCACAGCTGCAGGATGGGATTAAAAAGGCATGAGCCAACTCACACACTGATCCTTAATTCCCTACATCCACCCTCTTGCTCAAACCTGAAGTTTGAACCTTCCTTTTAAGGCAGGAATGGTGCTGGGCTGCCACAAGGATGATGATGGCCACAGATGGCAAATTATTACAGCAGCAATAAGGAAAATATTTGCCATTAGCAAGGAACAATTTGACACAGAGTCTCAGTATTTAGGAAGCCACATCCTGCTATTTGCATCCTTGGGCTCTTTGGCTGAGATGCAGGATTTGCTGGGTGGGGCAGGATCGGTCAAATGCCATATTGAACAGGATGGGGAGCTCTGCTGTGAGAAATAGGGACCTAGAGCACTACACAGGAAGGGTAGACAGAATAATTTGGAGTCTGAGAAGGGCTCAAAAAACTTCTTACAAATAGTGCACATAGAAACCTTCTTCTGCAAAGAAGTTAAGCAGAAAATAAATATGAAGTAAAATTCCAAACAGAGTATTTTAAAAATTTAAGCTATAGTTCCACCTAGAAGTCTCCTGTGAAAGTTAAAGGAAAAATCCCATGAAGGAAGATATGCAAAAGTGCTTGAAAATGTTTAGCTATCTGCCAAACTTGCATAAAGTGAAGACAGGCAGCCTTAAGAGTCCAGCCTTCCTGATAGGAAAGAGAAAAGCTGCTAAGTGTTTCAAGTGTATCTTGGACCTCATTTAACTTGCAAAAAGAAAAAAAAGGTTAATCCTCACAACTTCCTAGTAGGGAACATAATAAAGGAAATAAGTGGTGAATTTAGCAAGCTGGAGTTTCTGTATCCTTCGCTCTAGACATCAAACAACTCGACCACGTTGCGTCAAGTAAAAGAAACAGGAAGGGAGAGATCACACAGCTTGAGTTCCTTGGCTCCAGCAAGGCCAAGGCACTGCTGCTGAGGAGGATGGAAATCCTATATTCTTCCTCTGGGGCAGGAAGTACCTGTAAACATCTCAGAAATATTCTGCTTTAGCATACTGTAAACAAGAATACATCATATCCACCGCTCCGGACCATGTAGGGGAAAGAATTGGACAACCTTGGATTCAACCTAGAAGAGGAGAAGGCAGGGGAACTGAGTCATAGCTTAAAAAAACAAGATTAAAAAGAACTTTTGGGACTGGACAGGAACTGAGGTTTTAAGTGGGGCAATTCCTAAGGAAGGAAGGACACCTACTACCTATTCCAATAATATTTTGCATTTATGTAACTACAGTGGCTGCCAGCCAAGGACCTGAAAATACTAAGGGCTTCCAGTTAACCAGATTTCAAATTCCAAGGAGATTATAAAGCATTATTCTTCATTTTTGCCACATGTCAAAACAGCTAGCCAAGAACCAGTTTTGCACTTCCAGGCAACTAAAGACCCCCAGTCAGCATAAAAGGTCTTTTTCAAACAAAAATCAGCTGCTATGCAAATCAAGGTGATATTCCCAGACATGCCTTTCCAAATGGATCTTATGTGTATGGACTGTCCATTTGGATTTTCTATAACAACATTTCCTACGTGTTTCACATCAAACACATATGGCTACCCTGAAAGACCACGTTCAGAAATTTATGTCTCAACTCCGTTTTTTGAGGTCCATTTGTTGCCTCTTTTCTGAAGCAAGAACCTGGAAAGCAGACAGCAACTCAAATCACAACTCTCTGTTTCTCAGTCTAGCTACTGGTCTAAGAGTGGATGTCATTTATTACAGAATTAAATCTGAATTTTATTTTAGATAGACTATTCAATCAAAGGACCTGAGCTGTCTTGGTGTTGGCCACTGTTGGTATGAGAGAGACTCAATGAATGTAAAGTTTGGCACTGACTGCAACAAAGTGGATAACAGGAGAAGTGGAATATTTCAGGGCAAACTTCCAAAAGTCTAGTCCTCTGGCAGAACTTTGTGGCCTTAAAGCAGAACATTCAGTGTAATACCTGGGCCCAAAATGGCTTTGGGAAGCTCATTTGATCTTCTTCAATTTCCACTTGTGGGAGAGGAGAATTATTCCTGGTCTGAGGAGTGGGATGTGATTTAATGATTGATTGAGCCTCCCTCTTGTGAATGTGCAGTGGCATTTCAGTCTCTGTACCCTTATTTGCTCTAAAGCAGACACCCATACAGGCACATTACTGCTCTTTGTGCACTTGCTAGAAAAAACTACCCACATCATTAACTTGTAAAGGCTGGGACATAAACTGAGATTATTTCCAATTCTCCAGAGCAGTGTGCCAAGAATAAAGCTCAGAGATCTTGAGAACACAGAATAAAGAGAGTTGAGTTGTATGGATTACAGGAAGGCAGAGGGAAGAGTTTGGAGGCAGTGGTATTTTGGGGGTGATCCAGCTAACTGTGAGACAAGATGGATTGGTGCATTCCCATGAGGATCTACAGGCAGAGCAGTAGAAAGTAGTGATCACAAAAGCCTGAAGCATAAAGATTACAGGAAAACCTCCAGGTATTATTGGAATCAAGATAATTCTTCTTTCCTAAATCTATTAATGTACAATGGGACTGACAATTAATATAAATATTCAAATAACAATGTCCATCTCCCTGGCAACCCCTCTGTCCAAAGAGATACCAAAGTTCAGTAACAAGTTTTAGGCCAGGCATCAGCAGAATAACATGATGCTATGTTCTGGAGTAAAAGAGAGAGGAAAGAAGCAGTGTTGATGCCAGCAAACCAAGAGAGCCATTTCCTTTATTGAATGGTGTTCTGTGAAAGGAGGAAATACAGTGCTATTATTACTCTAATAATTAAATATCTCTGTACTTCTGTGGAAAAGCATGATTCCCTGCAACACATCCCAGAAAACAATGCCTGAAAACCGTTTATAAAACCCTCAGGAAACCTAAAGCCAGAGCAATACACTTGAAGTGTTGTACTAAAAAGCTACTAAAGGCCTCCAAACATGTTACCTGTAGGTTCAGTAGAGATGGGAGAAACTTTTGTTTTTTCCTTCCAAAAGTTGCTTACAAGCATTTTAAGAGGGCTCAGGTAGGAAATGTGAATTAATTAAAGATATCTTTTCTAGAAAACACTCCAAAGTCCCAGCGCCCAAATGCATGTAGAAATAAATACTGTCCATGAGGAGATGGGGAAAATCCAAACAAAATCCTGGCCTAACTGCACAGAACTCAAGAGCAGATCTGGCAATCCAGCCAATTCCAACTCCTGCTCCCGTTCCATAACCCACATGACACCAAGTGTACCAACAGGACAATGAACTGCAGCCCTCAGGAAAAAAAAAAAAGCCAACCCTACATTTAATCAGAGACACATGACATGTTAATGGATAACTGCAGATTAATTGAAACCATTGCTGCAACAAACTAGGAGCTTAGAAGGCAATATCATGCAAGGGTCTAGAGCTACTTGTGCTGATTAGGCATCAAAGATCTTAAGCAATATTGCATATATTGAATATTCTGTTCTTTGGATAATTTGTTTGATGAGCACTTTAGAAAAGTTAGATGAGCTCATCAGACAGAAAATTGGCATGGAGACCACGCCATTATAGATCTGCCACTGTTTGGAATATAAAGGAATAAAACCTCTGTTTGTAATCTGCTGCATGAGAACAAAGCAAAAAGTAACTCTAAATAAGAAAACAGTTTTAAAACACCCATTTTTTTCATGTTGTTATATGCTCTGATGTAGCAAGCCTGCATCAAATGACCTATAAAATTTAATTTCATGGGGGAGAATCCTTCCCAAAGAATTAGCTGCATAAGCAGATGAAGCCTAATATGATGAGGAAAGGAAAATAAACAACTTTCAAAGTTGAGTATTTCATTACATATTTAGCTGGCTATATATTAAAATAATCACATGAAAGAAGAATAATGTTCCTGTTTACATTCATGTGTTCCTTATAACTCAGCTATGTCAGACAAATCCTCTACCATGCCTATTACGTCAGACAAATCACCACAGATCCGTGCCTGCCCAATGGATGTGCATCAACATGGTCCCTCCAATTCCCCTGCCAAATCCCTGGGTGTCCATATCCAGCCCCACAGGGCAACATTTCACAGGGTCTCATTTCACAGCCCTGTGTCTGATGGGGATCATCAGGGAAGCAGCAGCAGGGTCGTGTGTGCCCTTACCAAGAGCATCCTGCACCCCTGTCTTGGTGCTGCGCTTGCTGGGCTCTCACACACACGGCTCGAGGGGAAAGCTGCCACCTAATCCCAAAATATTCAACATTAAATCCACCCACAGACAAATTTCACCAAAAGTACTGAGAAACAACCTTGAGAATCCCGTTCTAAGTCCATAAACTCTGTTGTGCTCTCTAAAGGAGAGGCAATCTTTCAGGAAACACTGGATTTCCCATCAAAATTCTAGAATTTCATAATTTTCATCAGAATTTATCATCATTCTTATTCTGAATGTATTGTAGGCAAAGTTGTCAGAAAGAAGCACAGGACCTTCCTGGATACCATTTTATGGGTTAACCACTCCTCTCTTGTCATGGTAAGAGTTAATAAAAGTCTGATTTATTTGAAAAGGCCTGACACAGGAGACTGAGGAGGACATTCAGGTCCTACCTCTCCATCATTGAGGAAAAAGGGATAAAAGATCAAAAAAAGGGTGGGAGAAGGATTTGTCTCCCTGCCAATGCTTTTTGGCAGCTCCATAAAGTTGGAATGCCCATTTATCTGCTCTTCCATTACTCCACCTTTGGAGTATCTCAGGGTTAGCAGCATTTGCAATTCTTACTAAGCTGCTTAGAAGAACTAAACTTTCATGTGTTGGAAAACTGAGGTTTCAATCTGATGTTTTTATTATTTCTTTTGCTGTGCATTGCAGAAAGAGATTGTCTCCCAAAGAAATAATTACTCTTTTGTTTTAAAAGTGTTTGCTCTTATGTTTCTCTTTTTTGCTTCAAGTATTTTTCCTCCAAACTTTTACAGGTTTTGGCACTTCACGCCTGAAAATGCATTGACTTGCTGCAGACTGAAGACACAGCCATGGGTTTTGACTTTTCAATTAAAATTACCCTTTAATTTGCTATTTTACCTTCTAATGCAGATATTTAAACATTTCCTGAGCATCTCAGAAATACTGCAGTAGTCTTTTAAAGCTGTACACTGCAACTGGAAACCACTCTTACAAAAATCAAATTACAGCTCAAAGCCAAGCTACGCTGAAGAAATTTGTGCTGCAGTCTGGAAGCAGCACCAAACACAAACTAGATTTATACACGAAATTGCACACTCTGGATGGAAATATTGGTGTTAAAGTCCAAAGAATAGCTTTTCAGAGACAGATGTTCCTGTGCCAGCCACAGGTAGTTCAGCTGCATCATTCTGAAAGAGCACCTAAAGTTCCACACAGGCACAGGACAATTCCAGAGGATGCAGAGCATTTTTTACTATGAGTAAATTCATTGAAGCCATTGGGATTGGTCAAGTGAATAATGACAATCCAACAGACCACCAGGAGGAAATTGCAAAAGCTGAACAGAAGGCTCCAGCCTCCTCTAGCAAACAAATTGCAGCTGCTGACTCGATGGTAAATCCTGAAGGCTTTGTAAAGTGAGTTGATCACTACTAAGAAAACAGATCCTGACTCACCTTAGACTCAGGGAATGTTTTGGGTCAGAAGGGACCTTAAAGCTCATCCTGTTCCACCTCACCTGCCATGGGCAGGGGCGTCTCCCACTAGACCATGCTGCTCAATGCCCCATCCAATCCAGCCTCGAACACTTCCAGGGATAAGCTCCAGATTAAAATCCCATTTTAGCTCACACTAATTGAATTGGATTTGTTGTAGAATCGTTATGGACGGTGTCAGCTTTACATCATTACAGGCAAAGCATGTCTCCTGCATGTTTTTTATTCCAAAGCGCTTTACAGTGACCTAAGATGTTGGATCTACAGCTCATTTTTTTCCCCTATGTTAAGTCCAAGAAGACATTGATATTCCTATGTATTCATTTGTTCCCATGGGATGCTGATATCTGATCTCTTTGGGTATTCCAATTTGCAGTCCAAAACCACAAAAATAGTTTGGCAGCTAAAATTAATGACTGTTTCTGATTTGGCAAGGTACTTTAACACATGCTCACCTTCAAGTGCATGAGTCCCCTACTAATGCAATTGTTATTCATTTCATGAAATGAAGCAACTGCTGGCCTGGCAATTAAGTGCTTTTGTGTAATATTTTGAAACAGACATCAAGTAGATAAGTAATTAGACTTTTTTTTTTCGTAAGTTGTGCAAAGTTGGCCTGAAGCTCTGCCTGTTCACTCTGTAAAAGGTTTGTGGAGTCATTTCCACTAATTCTTAAATTTATACCAGTGTGAAGTGACGCACACAGCTCTGTTAAACCTAAAAATACACTGCCCATTTTCATGCAACCTGCAAGACTATAACTGGTAAAAATTCCTGCAGACAAGTAATTAGACATAGCTTAAAATCTCAGAGTCCACTAGAGCATCTCTACTCTTGATACCGTCTTGGAGTGAAGGAGGTCACATAAATCTTTCTGCAAGGCACTCCCTCATTACCCCCATGACAGGGATATCACAGTTTACAGTTTTGTACCCAAAGCTGGCAAACACGATTTGGATGCCATGGTGATGTAATGGACTCAAACACAAATCAAAGTGCTATCCCTCCATGCCATTTGTTTTCTCACTGAGGGGAAAAGCTCCTGGGGAAGCAAGGATTGCGAAGGTGTGCACCAAAATGCAACAAAGCATGACAGAGTGTTTGTTTTAATTTGGAAGACTAATTTTGAGCAAAAGAGAATGGAGTATGTCAGCATATGCTCTGTATGTGCAGTGTTCAAATCATGCAGAAATCTGCCCTGCAAGGAAGGCTAACATGTCTGAAATCCTTCACTACTGTATCCATATGCATCTCTAGGAAATTCTGTAGTCAGTCCAAATCCCAAGTGTTAAGAAGGAAAATTTCTAAGAAGTCAAAAGACCGGGGGGAAATCTCACATTTAATTTACACACTACACACTGTTTGGTAAATAGCAGCTATTGTTTAGAGTAGAATGCAGTCACCATTCATTATATTTTGACTCTACATTCTTCATCGGGAATTCAGGAAGTGGTTCAGACTAAAATATTCCCTTATGTTATTTGACCTGTAAAAACTTGGAGACAGGCCAGATTCTGCAGTCCTCAAACAGACAACACTCCCATTGACTGTGGGATTGGGCCTTGAAGTTGACTGGGCTGTAGCCTTGTGCAGCTCAGTCACTTGGGGCACGGGGTGGTGGCTGTGACAAACTGAAAATGAGACCATTGGATTTGGTTGGAGCTGATACCCATCTGTCTAGAGAAACAGTGGGAGCTCCCTGCCACAGCCTGTACAGTGCCTTAGAAACAGAACTAAGCTTCAGACTAAACACCTCATGGAATTATTATTTCAATTCTGGGTCATTCCTGGTGTTTCTTCTTATAGAAAGGCATTACTGAGCTGAAGGAAATTGGTAGCTTTTCAATAAATTCCTTGACAGGACACACTCAGAGCAAGAAGCTCAGAGTTAGGTTCACTCCTCTTTATTTAAAGTAGAAGCAGGGATCCAAACAGCCTGGGAGTCTGGGTTTCAGCATTTTGTGTTTTGAAGCACTAATGTATGTCAAAATCAAGGTACAGTCCCAGAATGAAGGCAACAATTCTGCTTATAGTTCCATTTGGCCGACAAGATTCCATTTCAAATTACTGTTAAATTTAGGATCATAGTATGGCTTGGCTGGAAGAGACCTTAAGGATGACCTGGTTACCATCCCTCTGCTGTGGGCAGGGACATCTTCCACTAGACCAAGTAATGGTCACTCTCTGCCTGACCCAGCCTGGCCTGGAGCATTCCCATGGATGGTGCAGCCACAGATTGTCTGGGTAACCTGTGCCAGTGTTTCACTCCCCTCAGAGTCAAGCTTTTCTTCCTAAAATTTACTCTAAACCTACTCTCAAGGCTGTCCCGTGTCCCAGGGCTTCGCTCTTGTCCTGTCACTTCAGTTCCTGAATGAAGAGTCCTTCTCCATCCTCCTCACAGGATCCCTTCAGATACCAGAAGGCCATTATGAGCTCTCCTCATAACCTTCTCTTCTTCAAAAGAAGAAAGGAATGACGTTTTAATCTCATCACAAGTTTTGAGGGAGGTGGGCAGAAACATTACTCTGGGATCATATTCCTGTTGTCATCATCCTGTAACTTATGAAAACACTTGGACAACACAGAAAGAGTTAAAACTGAGTAGGATCCTGCCATAACCTGCACGGGAGCAATTCCTGCTGGCCACTCCTTCACACTCACCTCTGTCACTCTTACTAATGCTCTTGGTTAAGAGTGGTGTTGAACTTCCCAGAAAACTACAAGGTAGCCACCAAATTATTCTTTCTTTGGGCATCTTGATCCTGCAGGATTTTCCCCTTGAACACCCCAGCTCACACCAAAATATGGCCCATCCATGCTACACTGAAAGGAACATCTCCAGCAATGATCTGCACAGGATGCCATGTGCACCCTGTAGACAGAATTAAAGCTCATTTTGTGTGTGCAAAAGGGAAAACAACTTATTATTGTGGATTGCATTATTAGAGAAGGGGCTGGGGCTCCTAGAACACTTTGGAAAGCACCCCTTTGAAGGTATGAACAAACAATTGAATGTTTTATTCAAATCAGTGCCTGATATTTTTAGGCTGCTGCACTTGATATTTAGCATTTATCTTTAGAATTTAATCTATCAGATAGGAAATGCTTAGTTTGGCAGAGGTAGGAGGATTACTCAGTGTTAGCTCACTGGTTACATTTCCACAGGCTTTAAGACATTCCTCTTTTTCAGACTTCATTTTATTTTGGTAGCAAGTTAATGCATAAAGAATGCTTCAACATTCTTCTACACAATAGAACCAGGTGAGTCTTTATGCAGCCTTTTTTCCTTGGCAACTGCTCTCAGTTGTGCCAGGAACCCTCTTTGTTCCATGAGGATGTTTGCCCCATAGCACACTGTGACTCAGAGCACATTCCCTCCTGGAAATGAAAAGGAAAATGGAGTTCTCTTCCATGGTATCAGCAGCAAGTTTTGCAAGAGGCAGGATTTATTTCCCCTCCCCCACTTTTTTTTTTTTTTTCATATTGAGATTTGAATGATCTTGTGGAATTCTGTAAATATTTTATTGCATATTTTATAGGTGGAGTATTTTATATCTCGCAGTCTTTTTGGAAGTGCAGCCACTGAGTTCAGTTTCTCCTGCCCCATGGTCGAGCTGTAACTGCTTCCATCTGTCCAAACCTATGTGCAGCTCACTAATTGTTGACCCCTTAGGTAGGACTTGCTGTTTCTATAGCTTTATTGTTAATCATTAGATTCAGGAAAAATAAACCACTTTTGACATTACCAATAAGGGGTTCCAAGAATGAAGAGAAAAATTCCTCCTTGCTTTAATTGCTCGTAGCATTTTTAAAATGCATTCCTTCAGCAGTTTAGGAGAAAATGCTCATGGATAGGACTGGTTCACAGAAATGCATATCTAAAGAATTCACAGGAAAGTTGGATTAAACTACCACTACTGCAAACAATTCTAAGAAAGATTAAGTTTTCTGCAGAATAGTGCTGAAAAATTTGTCTTCAAACACTCTTTGCCAGCAAGTTTCATTCACATTTATCTGCACAGATTTCTCCTGGTCATGTATTCAGAGAATTACCCATATTCTTTCAGTAACAAACTGCATTTTCTATCATCCTCCAATGACACCTTTCCACATTTTTTTAAAAATCTTGTAAAACCCTTCTCTCTCTGGTTAAATTCTCATAGGTGTAAGAAATTTGGTGTAAGTGGTTTATAGACTGTCACAACTATGAAAACACTCACAGAATTTATAAAACAAGGAATATTTTCTTTAAAAAAAATGTAGAGTACATATGACTTACTATTTTTCAAAATGTTTTTATAATCTACCATTATTACTGCATTGCTAGATATTGGAATTTTTTTTTCCTCCCAAGATAAATACTACACAATTCTCTCTGTTTTCTTACATTCATCACACACTACATCAACATACATCTGTGCTTCAGAAAAACCTATGGACAACTAGGCATAAATATTTCCTTTTTAAAAATTAATTTTTCAAAATGTTTGTTTTGAGAATTACCAGTTTTCATCTCATTATTTAAGCCAAGAATTATGATGAAAAGAATGTTTTTCAGTGACTTAAATTAAATATATTTTTTCTTCTTTTAATTTTTTGCCTGAGAGATGATTCATATTTTGAAAACAAATTTTCAAAACAAACAGTCCAAGAAAACAAAACTTAACCATATGGAGAGATTTTGGGGTTTGTGAGTGTGGGGTATGCTGTTTGCTTTGTTTCTTCTTTCGCATTTAAATTTTTAAAAAACTGAAAGGGAATTTTTCAGCGAGTAAAAAGAAATTATATTCACCCGTTATCAGAATGTGCAAGAGCCCTAACCAAGCACCAAGATAATCATTGCTCAATGCCTGATTAACTTCCAGGAAAAGTCATTAATTCCAATTATGAAATAAGGCTGCCAACCAAAAAAACTTATTTACGTCTTTTTGCAGAGAGTTGAAACATCCATCACCCCTCAGTTACAGTCTGGAACACCCCTGGAAGTGTCCCAGGCCAGGCTGGATGGGGCTCTGAGCGACCTGGGGTAGTGGAAGCTGTCCCTGCCATGGCAGTGGAGTTGGAACTGGATGATCCTTCAGATCCCCTCCAATCCAAGCCATTTTGTGATTTTGTTATTTTCACCGTGAATAAAAAAAGATAAAATATAGAAAGAGCAGACGTGGTGCAGATGTGTCCCAGCAGCAGGTCCCTTTTCCTTGGGAATGGAACAGAAATGATAAAAACCAAATGCCAGACACAAGGTGCAGAACAACAGACCTCAAAGCAGGGGAAAAAACCCAAAATATCTTCAAAATACCAGCAAAAGATGGACTTGAAAATTAAGGTGGGGACAATTTTCCCCATTCCTTCCCTGGGGTGACAGACACACGGTGTTACAGAGAGACAGGAGCTGGACTCCAGGGCAGAACCCCAGTGATGCAAGAGCTGGGTTCTGCCATATGTAACATGGCTTAAAGTAATCCAGAGAAGGATCTGAAGAGTATTGCTGAGCTTAAGAACTTGTCCAGGAAGAATCAATTTGAAGAAAACCTCTGCAGACAAGATATAGTTGGTTGCACCTCAGTTGGCATTTTGCTCTCTCTCATCAAAGTTCATGTTTTACATAGCAGCTGCATAGAAACCTGAGCCATGCAAGAATATATGGATTTTATCTTTATTAAATAATGTATAGGTGTGATCTGATGCTCACAGAAGGAAATGACAGCAAAATTCACCTTGATCCGTTTTCAGTTCCCAACTATCCCATGATCAAATCAGAAGTATTCAACTACTATATATGTGGTGATTATGGTGGGAATAAGAGAACCAGCCTGGCTTTGACATGCAGAATATTGTATATGAAGTGTGCACTCACAGGCAGCTCAGAGCTCATAATAACAGAGGAAAAAACCTTGTTCCTTCTAAAAAAAACCTTGTCACTCCTCTGTTCTGTAATTTCACGTAGGATTTTCATTACAATTGTAAATTGCTTATTTCTAAGAACCAGAGGAAGGTACAGTGGAATTACAACTAGGTGTTTGATGTCCAGCTCTTGGACCGAATTTTAAATTTTCCATCTCTTCTGAGAACCTTTTTTTTCACTTAAGATATATCACCAGACTCATTAGAGACCTGAGAACAGAATTAAAGGGCAGTGACAGATACAGCTGAATATGCAACTGCAAATTAATTTCTTCATGTGAATTACAATCATTACGTTTGCAAATGGATTGCTTTTCAATGTTAAAAAAAAAAATCTGTTCTCATGAGAGAAAAATTCTGCCTCTATGAGATAATTACAGTTTTGGCCTTTCACTTTTATGGAATTCCCTTTAAAGGCTGCTGATTATACCATGAAGAGCAGCAGCTGGTGAGTGTCTTATTTGATTAACAATTCAAGCAAAATTTACATAAAAACTTAGCATACACAGGGTTAGGATTTCTAGAAGATGGATGGAGCCCTGCCTGCTGTGTCTGCAGTGTGACTGATTTCAGCCAAAGTCCTTGCTCTGATGTAGATTGTATAGGGCTAACATTCCTAAAACTGATTTAATGGATATTACTACTCAATCCTAACTGTCTGCAAAGAAAGCAATTAGAGATTCAATTGCATATCTGAATTGCCTCAGTCTTTGTGTTTGGTGTTTTTTAGAGATATGTGGGGTTATGCTATCCTGTGCTTGCTACAGAAATTTATCAATGATGTTTGCTAGAAGATGGGGAAGGAAAATGCAAAGCCAAGATGATAATAAATACGGGGGATTAATATTTTATGTGTGGCCTTGCAGCCAACTTGTAAATGGGACATTTTCTGTTGCAAGGGGTATGAAAAGATTTCAGTGTTTTCATTACAGCTGTCTGAAGATCTGATTTACACTAGGGGGAAGAGACTTTTGAAGCCAGCCACATTTGTATGCAAAGAAATGTAAAAAGAAAGAAAAGCTAAAGCCCTTAGTTTTCACCTGCAAGTGAAATCAGTGATTGGTTCCAGCTTCAAACCCCAGTAACTTGATTTTACCCCCTCAGTTTTGTTCTGTTTTCCCTCTCAGCTCATCCTGCTGGGAAGATGTGTGGTCCTGTTTCCCCTACAGGAGTGTCTTACTCAGGGGAAGGTGGAAAATGCCATCTTGGCTGCTCCCACAGATTCAATTCAAACCACTGGAGCTCTAGGATCAAGCCTTCCAGGTGCCTTGTCAGGGACACAATGTGCCCCATCCCTATGTGAAACATCACCTTCAACATATTTAAATCTTTTTTTTTTCTCCTTTTTACCTCACTTCATACATTTCTGCAAAGCTTGCTACGTTCTGTCCTCGGGTTTATCACAGACCCTGGCAACTTCACCAGCTCTGTCTCCCCTCTGTATTTACAACTGGGACTCAGTTTGCCAGGGCCTGTTGAACACAAAGAGTCCCTTCAAAAGGTCTTGTGTGAGGGCTGTTGTCACTGCACCACCAGCTCAAGGCTTGATCTTATCCCTCTGAATTGCACTGGCAGCAGGATTGGGCCCCAGATGAGATAGTGTCTCTGACTCGAGTCAGACTCTACTGTAAAAATTCCCACTGCTAAAATGCAGCCTTTCTATTTCTTTGTACACAGTCCTCAGGACTTCTCAATACCAGCAGGCAAGAAAATTCCAGTGATGCCAGAGGGATCTTTACTTGTCTGAAGCAGAAGAGAATCCATGGGAATTCTCAGAAGCTTTTTATCTCTTGCTCCCTGCAATTATTTTCTATGCTAGAAGCATAATTGAGGAGGAAAAAGCAGATGACATCAGCTACCAAGGAGACAAATATCAAGAAGGAATGACACACGCTGTGGAACAGAAAGATACTTCACTGCAGCAGGCACCAGCCTGGGACCAGGGAACAGCATTTGCTTCCAAGGCTGCACACAGATTTCCCATACAGACTTAAAGAAATCATATCTCTGCTGTATTCTTTCCTCACCCCATAGGAAATGTCCAGGATAAAACTCAAGGCTCACTCAGGGGTGCTCACAGAGGACAGCAGTGAAGGGCTCTATAAATTCCAAGAGAGTCATGAAGCAAAAACCATGAGGGACAAAGATGTAGGAAAATGTAAGCAGTCAGGAATAATTAGTCCTTTAGAAATAAAAGAAAGGACAGATTGCTTTGCCTGGAGATGTAGGGCTCACCTGCACTCTCCTTGAAAAGCCACTGCTGTAGGAGAGTGCTCTTCAATTACCAGGCTGTCAAAAAAACCCCCTCAATTTCCTTTATTCCAAAGGGACGCATTAAAAACAAACATAACCCCCTTTTAAGTGCATTGGGAAAAACGGGTCAAGTGGGACCAGTGCACCTATGGTGGGGATTTCCCCACTCTCAGCTGAAACCTTAATTTAAGCAGAAAACCAAAAAGTAAATAATTTTCTTCCTTCCTTCTCTTCTGTCCTCCAAAAATCCGGATAAAACAAACCACTTCCTATGAGCAGCAGCTGATTTGGAAACCCAGAATGGCAAACTGCAGCCGAGGTGCTCATGGCCAAGGTCACACTGGCAGGGGTCACATCAGACCCTTCTCCATCAGCACTGTGAATTCACCACCACCAACCTCCAGGCCTGATCTCACGGAAATTTTGGTTGCACTCTGGCTGGCTGGGGTCGAATCCTGCCTTTGGATTAGACAGGGCAATTCCCTAATGTGCAGGCACCACACTGGGATGATCAGTACTCAGTACTGTAGGTAAGGATGAAAAATTAGGAGTTTTGGTACACAAGCAACCCAAAAAAGGAGGGGAAGCCCTGGTTTGTGACCCAAAGTTTTCTACTCTTAGTTTATAGATGTTCTTTCTTTGTTTCTTATATGAGACTAAGAAAGCTGGGCCCCCAAGAGTGCATTTTACACCACTTCCTTCAGCTTACAGCAACTCCCCATAAAATATTCTTGATTTAATAAACCATCTTGCTCTATATATTAAAATTCCTCCACCTACAGTAAACGAGACTGTGACAATTAACCAAAACCACAGAGTCCCTAATAAACTGTAATAGAAAGGATTTAGAATTTCTTATTTCAACAATTTAGAAAAGCCAACGATACCTTTTCTAGTGGGCACCCTAGGAGAAACTTTAAAAGGGCCACAAAATGCCCTTTAATTGGATATTAAATTTGATTATTCAAAATTCCCAACACAGAAAGAATTTTTGCACAGAATATGCACATAAACTCTTTAGATAAGCAATGCCAAGATGATGGAATTTCTGCCTGGATCCAAACCAAGGACCAGACTAAAAGTAGTTCTGATGGGGACCTCATTGGAGAGACTACCAAAATGTTCTATATTTACCTAGTAGAAAAACCTGGGCAGTTATTGCTAGCAGTACCTTGGACCCTGAGCCTGCAGTCTGTGCAAACACAGAGCTCTGGCTGTCCCCAGGCATAAGCTAACAGAGAAGACTCCCAACAATGTTCCCAGTAAGACATTGGGAAAAATTCACAGACCATTTAGTTAACACAGGCTTCATATTTATTTTTGAGACAACTGCTCTGCAAGTTTAAGATCGAGTTCTTTGAATTCTACGCATTATTAGGAAGTCATAATTTTAAAATTCCAAAGATAAAAGGTAGGATTTTGCTGAGGAGGAGGGAAAGGTAGATATAAACACCATGGCTCCAAAATTCCCAGGCATAAATAGTGTAATTTAAATCTCCTAAATCTGTGACTGAAGCCATACTATGTTTACAGCTGTTGTTCAGAGTGGAGAAACCATTTGGCCTGGGTTTGAACAGCATCTTGTATCTTTAGTCTTGCTTAAAATTTATTATTCATGGAACATGGTTCTTTCCTTTAAGAGCACTTGGCTAGAAAGCTCTGGATTTCATGCATCAATCTCACCCGGATTAGCAAGGAAAACACTCAGCATTAAAACAATGCCAATCTGTTTGCATACAGAAGGATGAAAAAGAAACTCTCCAAATGAATAAATTCCTGTATCTTGGGTTAATAATAAGCTGCTTGGGTTAATGTGATATTCCTTCATCCTCCCTGCTTAAAAAAAATCAGAAGAAAATGTTATGTGACTCATGAAGCAAACCTGGAGGGAAACTGCAACACATCCCACGACTCTGTGTTTTCTTCCCCATCCTTTTTTGAGCTGTAGAGAACAGCAGCTCATTGTCTGAAACAGCAACTCCTTTTCCAGTCTTTTTCACATCAAAAGGAGGGCAATCTTATCCATCCACTTCTCTGAGCCTAGGGAGGTGTAAACTCTCATTTCCTAGTGGGAGCCTTCACATGTTTCATCTCTACATACCCTGGCATCCAAAGGCCTGAATAAAATCTTCACATGATTTTCTCTCTCACCTCCTGAACCAAATTTCATCCTGCCTGCAGCTCACTTTTCCCTTCCAGCTCACCACCCTCCACCTGCTGCCTTCTCTCAGGCCACGGAGCCAGAGCTGCTGATGCCAAGGGCGGGGATGGCATTTGTTTGCTGATACCTTATCAGTGGGCTGATACTGATGTCTCACAAAAATAATGGCAAGATAACTCGGCAGCTTTCTCATGGCACCAGCATTTTACATCAGTTCTTGGTGCAGTGGTGCACAAATACATTCCCAAACCTTTTTAATTTTAATGCCACTGCAGACTTCTTCCAGGACATTTTGTGATTTCCACCCCGAAGCTTCAGAATCTCCACAGCTCAGTACACAGCTCTGCTACCTCAGCTAGAGGAAAAGTTCAAAGCTGTTCAAAACATAACTTAACCTTTTTTATTTATGGGTTTACGTACTTCAAAATGAGATTTTTTTTTTTTTAACTTGTCAAAATTAAAATCCAAATGGCCCTCTTGGTTTGAAGCCAAGACCTTTC
Source organism: Thryothorus ludovicianus (assembly GCA_013397245.1). Lineage (NCBI taxonomy): Eukaryota > Metazoa > Chordata > Aves > Passeriformes > Certhiidae > Thryothorus > Thryothorus ludovicianus. The sequence goes on along the minus strand of VZTB01017130.1, from coordinate 563,846 downwards.
CCTGATAAAGCAGAGCAAGGAAACTTCTGTAAAATTACAAGTGTCTAAAAAGAATTTAGCAGTGGTCTTGGAGATAACAGAGGTTGGATGGGCAGTGACTGCATCAGCCTCCTGAAGGAAAATAATTGAAGCTTGTCTTCACCACTACAAAAAGACTTTTTTTTTTTTAGAGAAAAAGGAACTTCCTTGGAAAATAAAAAGCGGAAGAGTATAGGTTAAATTTTTGTTCAGTTTTAATTTAAACCCAAAACCTTTTTTGTTAAATGAGCAGACATTTTGTATTTATAGCAGCACTACTCAAAAGAAAAGAGAATATTCAAATATCCCTGAGATTTGAATACATGGACACATTCTTTATATGTAAACTGTTACAAAACACATGCTAAAATATTCATTAATCTGATTATGGGCCAAATCCTGGAAAAAGCTTTACTGCTCCACACGACTTCTCCCAGTGAGGGTGTGGACCCCATTCCCAGCCCCAGTTTTCACAAGGCAGATTCCAGCCCTCTTTCCCACACTGCTCATGCTAACACATGGGTAAGGTGTTGATTTAAACAGGAATCCTCGGAGACCCTGGTGCTACTTGACCTGTGCAGACCTGCTACCACAATGGTTCACTGGGAAAGGTAAGAACTCCCCAAATTCCCATCATCCTGGGCCTGCTGGGCCAGACTCTGCCACCCTCAGCCCAGCTCATCGCAGGAATCTGAACAACAATCTCAGGTCAAGCTAAATTTCTGCCATTCCAGAGCTTGGGAAAACCACATGGGCACCGCCAAAAATCCAACTTGTACACTGATAACTGATGACAGGGTTTTATCTCTTGACCAAAGTGCCAGTGTAGACTAAATACAGCCTAACACATTTCTGGGTTTACACTGAATTACAGGCAGCTAAAGATATTTAATAATTAAAGCAGATTAAAACTGCAAGGCTTTAATTATTCAGTGTAGCCATCCCTGTGGCAACTTTCACAATAGATAATAATGCACTTTTCACACAGTTCTCTTGAGTGAAATCCTGCTTTTTGCAGATGCTGGGGTTTTTCTTTCATTTTTCTTTGATTTGGATTCCTTGCTTTTGTCATGAAATTTTGGGTTTCTTCTATATGATAGATACATTCTTCTCTAGCGTTCTGATAGGCCTGTACTGGCTGCAGGTCACAGCAAGAGTCACAAAGCAAATTTGCACTAAATCTTAAAAAGCATGAGGTCAAAAATCCTTTCAGATCACCCTTCACTCAAGAACACTCTGCAAGGGTTTGGGGTTTTTTCTTCTGCTAAGTTGCATCCTCTATATTGCATGCAAGAGTGCATTTATTCAAATTTTCTCATCTAACAGATTCCCATCATGAGGTTTTCCATTGAAAGATCCTATTTCATAAAAATTAGGATTTTCTTTTCATTGCCTGAAATGATTCCACAGCTTCTCCTAATACTAGATTTTGCTTCAGCCAAACTTCTTCGAGGCAAATTTACAAGAGTTTTAATTAATATGAAATTAACTTAAAACCTACTGAGGGGATATTTCCCCCCAGTGTTGCTTTTATTCAGTATGTACATAACTCCCTCTTCCCCCTGGATTTATTTTTTCCTATAGATATTTAGCAGGATTTTGCAAGAGAGGACAAAGAATTATAATTTCATCCCTGTATTTTTAATTCTGAAAGTCTTGCATGAAGCAGGTCCTGGGACAGCATCCCACCCCAGGCATCTCTCCTTTTTCCAGTGAACCCCATCCTCAGCAAATCACTGGAGGTTTCAGTGACCTTGGAAATATTATGAGGGTCACATTTTCCCCTGGATGGATTGTTCTGCAACAGCTTCTCCAGTGTGTCAGGCACCCTGGCTGTTCTCTGGAATCAGGCATGCATATCCTCTTGGCTTCTTTTTCTCTCTTCAACTTATTTATTGTGCTTACCACAAGAGAAATCTCCCTCCCTTGAAATTCAGCATTTTACCATTTCTCCCTTTTTCCCTTTCCTCATTCTAACTAGAAAGGTGTTGATAAAGCACATCACTTCTCTGTTCTTGTAGAAATCTCCTTCTCACACTCCCAGCTGTGAGTGTAACAAAATGAGCAGAATGTCTTTCACTTTCCAAACAGCAGTCCAGGAGTGTGATGGGCATGCAAGCAAGCCACTGTTAATCTCTATACTTTATTTAGAATGCAACAACCAAGCTCAAAACAGAGGGGACTTTCCTTTCTCACCTCATAAGTATTTGGAGAAACCTTTAACAGGGAATCCAGAAGAAATCCCAAATTTTGATGAAAAACTCCAAACAAATCTATAGATAATCTAGGACTTGTAGAAACCCTGCTCTATGGAAAAGACTGACCCAGAAGGTGTTTCAATCAGGGAAGAATTTGTCCTAGACTTTGGTTTTGTGTAGATTATTGTCAAGCAAAAATCATCATCATTTGCACAGTGGAATGAGTCCAGGCGTGCAGGAAAAAAAGCCAATTACCAACAAAACCTTAAACCAATTCACTTGGGTAAAAGCAATAACTATGAGAACCTGGTGCTAAAATAGATACAGAAAGAGGGCTAAATAATAGTTCACATTAAAAAGCTGCTACATGGCTTAATAAAGCTGTCAACCACATAAATAACTTTTCCTATCAAATGTGTCTTAAAACATCTTCATGGGGAAAATACGGTTTACATCACCATGTTGAAAATACATCTAAGAAGCAGCAAAATTCTAACCCAATTTACAGCCTCATTTGCCATTTTGCTTTACAGTCAGTGGAAAATGAAGAGCATCAACCCACATTTACAAAGAAATTCTAGTGAGCGTATCCAGTGTCTGAATTTCTTCGCACGGTTTCTGTGAAAACACAGTATTTTCATTTTTTACATTGTCAGACACGCCAGCTGTGATTTATTGTGTGTCAGAGGATTTAATTTGTGAAGGTAACTGCAACTATCACCACATTTCTTGCAGTCAGTGTTTCTTTCAGAACATCTCCTGATGAAGGTCAAAGACTGTTCACTATCCATAATCGTTTTTTTTTTTTAAACATCAACAACTTCAGCAAAGAGCATCACAGAGAATTATTAATTCCCTTCAAGAAAATAAATATACTGGGAAGTACTGAGAATTGGAGCCTAGAAAGGGAGAATGGAAATAACTTATCACAGCAAAACTATTACTTCAGGGAAAAACTAAATATATACAAAGAAGTATTAACTCTTTTCCTTGGTTGACCTCTAAGTTCAAAGGACAAAGAAGTAAAAATGAAGGTGGACTCAACATGTGAGTAATTTTTTGGAGTTAGGACATTTTAATGTATTCCTTAGGACCAGGCAATCCAGCTAGGAAAAGATGAATATAATAAGGGAGTTTTAGGACTGGTCAAGGTATTTAGAGATTCCTGCCCAGCTATGGCGTTGTTCACTAGGTGTGAGAAGGGAGAAAAGAGGAAATTCTCATTCACCAAAAGAAAACAACAAAAGCATGTATGAAAACCAAATGAGTAAGAAACTTGCTGACTCACTACCAAAGGGCATTGTGGAATTAATCATCCCTACTCCTTCCCCAGAGGTCACAAAGAATTAGCTTGCTGTAATATTTTTGGAGTATTTGAAATACCTAGAAACTAAATCAGCTGAGAAACACAGGCCTTGACTGGGAAAGTTTGGAAACATTTTCTGACAGGGACCAAAACAGGCTTTTATGAACAGCTCTGAATTTACTCATGCGTTCTTTTTTTAATGAAGCTGTCATCTGAGAATATCTTCACTCTACATCTGTGGGGAAGCACAGGATTTGCACAATAGCAGCAAGAAGTCCATCTCCACCATCTGAATCCTACTGACTTCACCTATTCAGGGCTACAAGGCTCCCACATTGACCTTCTTTTGTGCCCAAAAGTTTGCTAAAAATAATTTCAGTAGAGCAGTAAGTACAAGAGCACCTCAAGAAAGAAAAGGGGGGGAAAAAAGGATGTTTTGCAACACTAGTCAGAAAAAAAGTGCTCGAAACTCTAGATCTGCCTTCTTGCCTCAATTTGTGTTTCTAATTTACCAGAACACGTGTGCTCTCAAGTACAAGTGTGTGCAGCTTAATTGACTTCACATACTTAGAGCCTAGCTCAGATATTTTGTTAGATCAATTTGTACAATAAAAATTACAGAACTAGTACCACATGTTATTTAATGCCTACTAAAACATGCTCGTGTATTTAAATGTATGTCATAATCTAAATCTCCAGAATTTCTCAAGGAATAAAGGTCATTAATGTGGACAGTGAGTAGTGTATGTGTTTGCAACATGCTGAAGGATGGAAAACCTCATTTATTTCTCTTCTTACCAATACCTGTCACTGGCCCAACCCAGTTTTCTCTCATATGTCAACATCACAAGTAAGAACTTGTCCCATTTCATAAAGTATGGCAAAAGGGCAATTGGACTTTAACACCAAGGGCTAAACCCTCTGCTGTGACAAAGCAGAAACTTATTCTGCCAGTGAATGTGAATTTATTTATAACATGCAATTTGGAACTTATTTCCACTACCACCGGATTTAGTATTCCTAAAAGAAAACTGTGATAACAATAAAAACTTCTATACAGGGTGTGGGAAATGTTTTCTAGTATTTGTACGTCAAGCAATGTTAATGTTTCGCACATATGTTTTCCTACTTTTACTGTCTTTTTTATGTATCAGGGTGACATTTATGAGGCCAAATTAACACAAGTTGTGGCCTTCTGATGAGACTCAGTTCCTAAAAGGCACACACTTCCCTGGTGATGCCTCAGCTGCACATAGGGGCTCCAAAGTACAAACAATACCCAGAGAAACAAAGAAAAAACATTCAGAGGTTTGAACAATAGATATTCAAGTTCCTAGCACATTAAGGTTCCTGGAAGACATGGATGTGAAATGATTTGTGTTTACACCACAGTTCTCCTTTTGAAATAATTTTCATTTATGACTCTGAGGTCTGCTCCAGATCCCAGACAACTCCATGGGGAGATTCCTACAACCTAATCGAGCTTTGCAGCAGGCTCTGCAGCACATCCATATTGTTTTACACACACACACAGTTTGCACAAGCAGGGAATGACACTACTGACAAATCCAACCAGAAATTAAATAAAAGTCTGGTTGCATTCTTTAAACCTGGGCTGTCATTCCTCGGTTTAAAAACTTGCTGAGTAGTTGAGTTTGAGAGGAGGGGTTGAAGTGGATCTAAGGAGCAGTAAGAGTAAGAAGGAAAACTCTAATTTTGGCTGAGCCAGTGATTCACCAGAGAACTCTGTGCAGGTCTTTATCTTCCCGTGCCTCCACTTTTCCAGCTGTAAAATGGTCACACACACACAGTGCACCACTGAAGCCAAATGCTGCCTCTGACCAGCAGTTCTCAAGGAAATTCTGTGCCAAGCAAAATAAAATAAAATATGCTATCACAAGAAGGAAAACAAATGCTGGAAAGACAGACCCTAATTTTCCATTTTTTCTTTCTACCTCTTCTTCCACTGGTACATAAGTGCATGCATAGACAGACACAAATTGTTAAATAAGTTATTCAGGAAATAAAGAGATCAAATCTCCTTTTCCCAGACACTTAAAAAATCATGTTGCTGCAGCATTTTCTGCATGTACTTCCTTAAATATGGTGCTTTCCTGAGACAATCCTAGTCAAGATCCAGATCCTTTTCCCAGATCCAACTGCACCAGCTGGCAGACACAGACACATGACCAGAGCTAAAGTAGAGAACTTCAAAATAAAGAAAGGTATGTTTTGAGAAAATGAAAGAAGACTTAGTGACAGTTCATAGTATTTCCTTCAGGCTAAAATCTCCCTTTTTACTTCACAAAGGCTTCAAGTAGCCTTAAGCCTTACAAAAATAAATAAAACCAAACAATACATAAGATGCCTCTTTGCACCTCTCAGATTAAGTGACCTGAGCCTCCCTTCAGGCCAATTGCACATTACTGCTGGGGAATTGATTTATAAGGGACCCTCCACAGGTATCTGACAGCTGTATAAACTATGGAGATAAAGCAACAATGCATCAGCACAGACTGAAAATCATTTAAGCAGCAGAAGCTTTTAAAATAAATATCCAAAAGCTGAATTTACAATAGAATCATTCAGTTAGTTAAAAAGCAGAAGTGTTCTTATTTGCTTTAGAATACCTTTGCTGCATGAAACCAAGCCTTGGTATTCCCTTTATCCCTATTTCTTCTCAGAGTTTCAGGTCCAAAAAATAGTGTAATCAGACAATCTGGAATTTTGCATAAATAAGGCACTAAATGAAATAAAATCCAGCAACTGAATGTCAGAACACAGCATAATTTTTAACGTGAACCTTTGCTCTCACTGCATAAATTTGCATTATGTGAAGCTGCAGTGATCCAAAGATCACTGGAGTCTGTAGAGAACTCTCACTAAATCTCTCATTAGGCTCTGAGAGAGCACAAAACCACAAAAAGTTGCCCAAGCTTTGGCTGGCAGACCAAGGAGGGAATTATTTCTGAGCTGATGTTGTTTCTCCCACTGACATGAACATAGGCCTTTACCTTCTGCAGTTACTGTGGCACTTCTATCATCCTCACAAGCCAAGCCCATTCTGGAGAACTGAAAACAAGACACGCTATTTTTCTATGCTGTCAAAAGCCCAGCTTATATTTCTGCTTTCACATACAGTAATCTCTAGAAACTGCAATACGGTTCTTTGATTTTAAAAGTGTTCTAAATCAGCTGCAGAAAAACACCGAGGTGCTCTTCAAAGCAGTACATGCCCATTCAAAATGTGCATGGTCTTATGGTGTATCTCCATGCACCATGAAAGCAGAGATTATGAATGACTGCACAATGTTTTTTGACTAATCTACCCCATCCTACATCAATGTACAGCCACTGAGGAAGGTGCCCTAAGCTTGCCCAAGCCAACCCCACTGATTTGGCCTTTTGCTCCCCGAGCAATAAGATCCTTGCAGTGCTGCCTGGGGAAGTCAACAACTCCTTGTGCTAGTTACAGAGGGGTAATATTTTCCAGTTGCCACATCATTGGCAAGCTCCTGGCATTTAGCTGTGAGCAAATAACATTTTTACTATATAAAGCGAGGTTGATGAGGTAAAGCATTGCAGTGGCGCCCAGTAGAGGCCCCCCAGGTCAGTAAGACACAATTTAAAGCATTCCAAAATAACAAACAGGTTCTATGTACAATAGATTCTAATGACTCTTTAAAACGCCCCCGTCACCGAGTTAATTTCAAAGAATCAGGTATTAACAGCAACTTCTCAAAGTCCTAGAAGTAATTCTCTTAAATTAGCGGATTCACAGCCAAATTCAGCAGTGCACTCGCTTCTTTAAGATGTTGTTTTCTCATTAAATCATTGCAGAGAATATAAACCCAACTTCTCCATGGAGGAGCAGAGTTCCCAGGCCCTGCCTCCAGCACAATCATCTCCCAAAGAGCAATTCCACCTGCAGCAATTCCACTGCCACTGCTCAGGTGTGTTGGGACAGCAGGCAAGGAGCAGGGAGATCCTGTGCTGCGTGTCCCAGCCACCTCCTGCACAGGGATCCACCTCACTGCATGCAGCCAGGCTTTGCTTGCAGCATTTGATCCATCTGCCAAAGATTGTCCTTTTACTCCCCACATCCACAGCTTAACTAGGCTGAGAGAGAGAATCAGGCTCTTCTGTGCTCAGGAGAAACAAAGTGATGTCATCAAAAGGCTGCAAAGGTGGCCACCCCTCTATACTGAAATATTTAATTTAGGCTAGATGCCTAATTCTTAAATTCCTACATTTAGGTGGCATTTAACTCCTCAGAGGGTGGTGTTCCAAGTCTTTAATACTGCAACACTATTTGCATTTTCTTGCAAAGGCAGAGTCAAATTGGAATTGTTGAAATGAAGCCCTGGAACAGCATCAATCAAGCCTTTGCACATCTGACAACTGCAGAAGTCAAGTGTCCTGAATTATTCTTCCCCTTTCAGGTTTTGGATCTTTTAGATTCATCTACACGCTGTTTTGCAATTTTCCTTGAAAAACAGTGGTTGTGTTTCAGGTCATAACTGCAACTAGAGATTCCCAACACTCTAGTACCTGGAGCTGGAATAAATCCATTCTCCATAGCACCAATAACAAACCCCAAATGGACATGGTTCAGGAGTCAGAGCTCAGAAGATTGTCACAATTCCAGAGCTGCTGCTTTGCCTGAGGAAAAGCTGCAGGGAGCACAATGGATAATTTGGGGTCCAGGACAACATTGCTTTTCCTCTCATGGAAAAGAACACACTGCACAGAATCTTCTGTTGCTTGTTATTCCCAAAATGCCTGCAGAGATTAGGCCATAGCATTTATTATATTTTTCAAACCTGGCAGCAGAATAAGTGAAATGTTCAGAATGAGGAATAATTTTCAGTAAGTTTTATCCTAAAATGGATATTACATCTACATCACCAGGTATTTTTATATTACAACAATAAAATAATATGGTATGTTCAGAAACATGCAAGCAATAACTATTCAAACTTTCCTGCTACTTCACGTCACAAAAAGCTGACATAACTGCATTCCAATGAAGTCTCACAGCACTGCAGTCATATTCCTTTGCTTTCTTTCTCAAAGTATATTAATTTTCGCAGTTTTTTAAGTCTTGATTATTTGAACTTGCCATTATTATGCAGCAAAAATCCTAATTTCATTATGACCCACATGTTTTATCTCTCAATGCACACATACATGTACTTATATTCTCTGTGCTCCTCCAGTCAAATAATTCTCCAAGGCACTCTCGGAGTGTAAAACAAAGTTCCAACCCAAAACAAGTGGAACATCCCTGATTTAGTAAGGCAAGAACGGGGTGTTAGTCCTCAAACTGCTGTTGCCCTTGAACCACCAAAAACACACCACAAAAAGATTCCTTGCCATGGAATAAGAAAGAAAAATTCCTTCCGTAAAAATTAACGAGCATAATGTTTCTGTGCTTTATGGGGCACGGGGTGTGAAAAACAGCTCAGGATTAGCCCTGATGACATTTTCATATAGGTGGAAGTAAAAATAGAGAGGGACTCGACATCTTGACATAAAAGGGGCTCAGGATTATGTTGCATGGGTACCGTGTGCACGTTTGGAGTGAAAGCACAACATCTGATTCTAGTTCTAGATACAAAGGGAAATTTGGGCATGTTTCCTCTTGACAGCTAATAGAAAATAGGAGAATGATGAAGATATAAGGTTTTGTGGCAGGAAAAATATTGGAAGTTATCCCAAAAATATTAAGACAAAAATATCTTTCTGCACGGCTCTAGAAAACACCAGTCTAGAGTTAATGATTCCAACGTGTTCCATCAGTTGTTTGACATCAGAATATTTCAATTAGAGTCCCTAGTGAGAAATAAGAGGAGCAAGGGAAGAGAATTGACCAGGAAAATCACAGGATAATACAGAGGTACTGTGGTAGTGTTTAAGTTTCTACAGGGAAATCCAGAAAGTAAATTAAATACATAAAGCAGTAGAAAACCAACTTTTTACATGGTGACAAAAACTTTCTAGATGTGTCAAAATTAATTTCTTCCCAATTTATTTTTATAATCGGCAATCTTACAGAACTAAACAAGAATGCTCTAAGTGTTTGCCTTGAGTCTTTTCAAATTATTGCTCAAACCTCTGTATTCTCAGTAAAAAAGTGATTTTAGTGAAGTCTCTCTTTCTTCCAGAAACTCTGGTATGTTGTGAGGTGAATTTTTTGGTTTTGAGCTTAAAAGTGTGAGAGATAGAATTTGTTTGGATTTTGATGTTTGTTATTTTTTATTTTATAGTTTTATTGATCGTGTTTTTATATGTTAAGTTAATAGAGTAGAAATGTAGCATAGAGTTATGTATTTAAGGTTTTTTAAATTTACATTATTTAATTATTAAATGTTAATTAATTNTTTAGGTTAAATGTAGTGTATTTTTGAGGATTAGATTTTTTTTTAGTATAGAAAGTTCAAAGTTTTTTGTGTGTTTAGGGTTCTGACAGTATGTATCTTTATGGTCAGCTCTACATTTATGTTTAAAAAAATTACTATTCTGCTACATGAGTGATCTCAAACCCTTCAGCAAAGGCTTAAAGGTAAGCAGGTTTAGTTCTAACCAATCACCAGATTTTTCACTTGATGTTTTACAGGACCCAAACCTACAGAACTTAAAAAAAATAAAAAAATAAAAAATCACAAGATGCAAAACCCCACGCGGATCAAAAAGACGGTAAAGGCGAAAGACCCGAAATATTAAAAATTAGTTCAAAACTGAGGATCTTGCCCACAGAGCAGCAGAGAAGAGGCACAAACTATCACAGGCCAATGTTTCTGTCCTTTCCCATCTAAGTGGCCCCCACAAAACCCCAGGAAAAGGCAGCGTGACACTCGACTCCTACCAGCAGCTATTTTTATCTGTTTCCCTGATCCCAAGGAATGTTTTTTGCCCCTGTATTTTCACAGCTCTGGCATTATGGCAGATTAGTCTGAATCTTTTCCCCAGCCTTTAGATGATGCAGCACCATCCCAGCAGCTGACCTCCCACTGGGCACAATTGTTGCTTTTGCCATTTTGAGGTTGTTCTGATTTTATTTCAAACCATTCTGCCTTTGCTAGAGGGATTTACTTTTTCAATGGCAGCAAAAGGTTTATTTGCCCTCTACAGAAAAATTAATTACTGAATAAAATAAAGCACAGTCATAATGAAATGAGGAGGCAATTTCTAATACAATCCAAACCCTCTTTTCAAGATTATTTTTTTGCCACACGTAGAACATCCAGACTTTCACCACCACCTCATATGGGGGCCTCAGAGGCCACACCAACACTCTCAAATTGAGGTCTTTTCCAACCTAGAGGATTTTGTGATACCATGAACATCATTGGCAATTGTTTGATGAGCTCATTGGGGCATCTAATTAGAGCCCTTCCATAGGGATAGCAAAAGCAGCTCCATAAAACACAGATGAAGTCTCAGCCTGCTGGGCTAAGACTCAAGAGAGCAGATAGGAATTTTTCTGTGGATTTCCAAAGGATTTTTACCATAGATTCCCCAAGGATTTTTACCATAGATTCCCCAAGGATTTTTACCATAGATTCCCCAAGGATTCTTACCATAGATTCCCCAAGGATTCTTACCATAGATTCCCCAAGGATTCTTACCATAGATTCCCCAAGGATTCTTACCATAGATTCCCCAAGGATTTTTCCATGGATTGAGGCTGTTAATAGAGAACCAGGACAGTACAAAAGCAGGGGCATTTTGCAGTCATACATTTGCTGTCACGTCTCTGACTTGAATTATAAACCTTTACTACCCCAGCATTTTTTTCACCAGCTTGGAAGAATGCAGTGCATGAGATGATAACCCTCCCTGGATTTTGCAATGTCTGCACTTTCTCAAACACAGTTAAAAATTTACATGGCATTAGCAGCAGCACAGCAAATCCAAAAATCAGTTTTGCTTTTATATAGTACTTGAAATTAATGGATATTTTTTATGTGATTTTGATTTTTTTTCCCATTTTAAAGAAGTTAATACATTGCTACTTCAGCATTTTCCAAAGTCATCTTCTATTCTTTTTTTGCTTTTACCACAGCTATGGCCCTTCCCAAAATGCAGGAAGTAACATTTTCTGAAAAGAATATCTGAAATTCCATCATTCATGCTCCCCTATTTTTTATTTATGGGAATGGTTATGGGCCTGATGAGATACTCCATCACACTGCTCTGTCCCAGTTTTAGTTGAACTTTGAGTGCACATACTATGATTTTTATAGACTAAAGAAAATGTATTATTTATGGGACTGGTTTTGTGTCTGATTAAATACTCCCATACAGTACTGTTCCAGTTATTTAAATTTTAAGTGCATGTAGCTAAAATTACATGGATTAAAGAAATAAAAAATTTAAATAAATAAAGTTTTGCATTTGTACCAGAAAGAATTTTACCATGGTCTTTAATTGCTTAAGGAATTAATTCCATTTCTGAGGTACACTGCCAGTTCAAAGATAGTGATGCTCAGATTAAGCAAGAGCTGTTGCAGAAATGAGTATTATTCTTGCTTGGATGCATTTTCTCCATTTCAGCCACTGGTACACATTATTCTTTTCTTGCTGGAAGTCTGTACACAAATTCCAGCTTTGGACTTGGGTCCAGGAAAGCTCATGATAGAATTTCACAGTATTTAAAGTCTGGCTCTATCAGCCCACTACACTTTGACAGCAAAAACTTGAACCCTTACTCTCCTTCTATTCTACTGGAAATATTCAGATTCAACATCCAATATTAGAATGCATTAAAATAAAACTTCAAGGCAAGTAAAACACTAAAACAACAACTCAAACCCCAGAAATGCATCTAAAAGCTCAGAGTCTTGGCTCTTCCCTCTATCCATCTTGTTCCTCAGCACTTCTCCTCCCAAGGTGGTCCAACACAAGAATTTCCCCCAGCTAGACTGGGAAGGGGAAGAGGATCAACCTTATCAACCTTGGCAAACAAGGTCAGGGCTGTGGAAAGAGCAAGCAGAGCTGCATGAAACACAGCCTGGAAGCACAGCTACCTTCAGTAAAAACTCTAACTGCAATAATCTGATGTCAGTGCTGACATGAAGCTCCAAAACATTTACAGTGATCAAAATTCATCTCAGAATAAGGAATAGAAGAACAGGGCTCTCATGAGAGAGATACGTAGGTGCACAAGAGCATCACGAGGCTCCCTAGAAAGGTGTTAGGATGAGCTTTTTTATGAAGGTATTGTTGCAAACCTCACCACATTTTTGTGGTGTTCTTTAGAAGAAAAAAAAAACAACAACCAACAAGTGGCAAATTCAAGTACTTTTGCTTTCAGTAGTAAAAGACAGTTGGGAGGTTTTAATAAACAAAAATGATCTTTTAATGAAAAATTAAGGTATCCGACACTTCCATAGACAATTAAGAGAAAACAATTCCACGCTAGCTCTTGCATTTTATAAACCCTGTCAAAACAGGAAACAAACATAAGAAAGAAGAAATAGTTCTCATGTTTAGAAAACAGAGGCTTCAATCGTAAAAAGAGCTGACATTGCACAATAATCCCAAGGTATAGGACACACCTTCTGTAACCTTGAGCAGTGGAAATCTGTTACCTAATTCCAGGCAAAGTGTTGCTGAAAACTAAGCCTCCAAGTGTGAAAAGTGAAAAAGAGCAGGAATCAATCTGAGATGCTTTGATTCTGGTCCCTTTCAACTTTCTGACAGGAAGACTCCAAGAATATAATACTGCCAGTCAGCATCAGAAACAAAGAAGAGAGCTGGAGCAAATTCAGCTGCCATTGCCCCATCACTGACAGAAGGTAATTCCTAAAACAACAGTTACCTTTCCATGGAACTGTCCTGACAACTTTTGGACTTATTGTTTGTCCTAATTACATTTTATTATGCCTTTGTGGCTTTGTGTCATTTTTACAGCTGTATTTCAAAGCACCTTGAGACGTGCAATGGGATCTTTACATCAATTAGTAGTAGTAGTTGTGGTAATATCATTATTTTGATGTGGCTTCTGATTAATCTATAAATAAAGACCTTGATCTTTATAATGTTTGATGTTTGTCTCTGGTAACTACATCATTTCATACTAGTTCCTGCTTCATGATAAATTCTTTTAGAAGAGTTAAAAGTTTTCTACACAAGGGGCTGAATATTTGTGAGCACATTCTTAACTCCAAACTTCCTGGAATCACAATACATTGAATTTGTTTGAAAAATATGAAACATGAGCATTACAAGAAAAGAAAACAGTTCTAGTGAGAGGAAGATCCTTAAGGTGCCCACAAAGAAGCAGTAAGAAGTTATTCAAAACACAATTTGTATTTTCTTTGCACTGCCATCATTTTCTCCCATGTTTTGAATGCATTCCAGAGTTCCTAAAGGGCTAAAATATTTCTCTTCTGCTATGCACTTGCTGTTCTCTGAGTGCTGGGCAGATTACAGGGTGATTGATGATGAACAGAAGTTGTTCTGCTTCTCTTGGAATATTCTACCTTAAAGGATTCTGTTCTCTTCTGCCTCACTCATGATCAATTAATGTGGTCTCTTAACATCTATTTTACATACTCATAAAAAATTAATTATTAGGAGGTAGTAAATAACTCAGTACTTCCATGCAGCACTATAACTGAATTCCAGCACGGCTGAGAACAACATTTGATCCACACAAGTTCACTGTACAGTTCTGTAAAGACCCCTCAATACCCCACTAGAATAAAATGCTACGTGTATCTTCCACAGACTGCGTGACAACCCCAAATCCAAATCCAGCACACTGAGCGTGGACTGAGCCCAGTTTGGCCCTCCTTCCCCACCCAGGCCACCAGCAAAACACCCTCACACAAAGCACTGCACTCAGGCGATGCTGCTGCCACGCTGACAAAGATGGCAATTCACATCTGCTGATGTCACATGGGTTTGTGATGTCACCCAGCCCTTTTTGTGTCAATGTGGCTTTGTATTCTCTCTGCTCTCCGAGCTTCTGATAAAGATATCATCTCTAGATCCCAAGCTGCAGTTAACCCTCGCTTTTCTCTCCTCCTCAGGCTGAGGAAGCTGGGGCTGTTCAGCCTGGAGGAGAGAAGGATGTGCACAAACCTCACTGCACCTTCCAGTGCCTCACAGGGTCCCACCAGGAAGCTGGAGAGGGATCCTTCATCAGGATCTGCAGGGATGGGATGAGGGGAGTGGGTTTCAACTGACACAGAGTAGGTTTAGATTAGATATTGGGAAGAAATTCTTCCCTGTGAGGGTGGTGAGGCCCTGGCACAGGTTGCCCAGGGAAGCTGTGGCTGCCCCATCTCTGGAAATGTTCAAGGCCAGACTAAGTGGAGTTCTGAGCAACCTGGGGTAGTGGGAGGTGTCGCTGTCCATGACAGTGGGGGTTCAAATGACATGGTCTTCAGGGAGCCTTTCATAGCATTCTATGATTCTGTAGTTTGAAAACAGTGCAGAAAGTAATTTTTGACAGTTCCCTAAGTTTCAGTGTATTCAGGCCCTATCAGCCAAACTGATGTTCTGTGTCTCTCCCACACCTGCACAGGGATGACTCCTGGAACTCAGGGATGCATTGAAATAAACACCATCACCTTTCCTTCCACTGCACTACCCCTCACCCCAAAGGCTACAAACACTGCCCAAAATTAGATCCAGCCTTCACCACCCAAGGCACTGGGCTTGTGCTGAGGTTCTTCCACACCAAGTGGACACACTGAAACCTCTCCAGGCCACGCAGGACCTGGCTGAACCTCCGGGCGTGGATGGGGGGAGCAGCACTGGGCCAAGTGTTTTGTTTTGGCTTTTTGGGGATTTTTAACAAGTCATACTAATGCTGCTTTCTTCTCAAATATTTTCCAGTGACCCTGGCTCCTTCCCAGGCTCCAGTGAGGATGTCTCTGAAGTGTGCTACGAGTATCTTATTGCAGAATTTTAAATGCCTACTAAGTGAATGCAGTTGCCTTATTTGCGAAAGGTGGTGCCAGAAGTATTATTACATTTCAGATTCTTTTCCCTGGATAACGGTGGAAAATTCTGTTTTAAATCCATCCAACACAGCAGTTAGACAGAGGAATGTCCGGGTTTCTGTTTTGTGCTCCTTTTGAATTCTGATTGTTACATTCCTCTGCTTTCACCTTCCCCTTCTTAAACCATGTATCAGAAATCACAAGATTATGGGTCACATGCATAGAAACCCAGAGGTTTTAAACATACTGATAATAATGTTTATCAGAAGAACTAAATACAGACACAATCAGCATGTGTGTTATGAATGCTTAAAATAAACCCTGTCTAGCAGGTATTTTGGGCTATGACTTATACACTAGCACCAAAAAGTGAAAGAAATAATTTTCTGGTTGCAAAGTTTTTGGTGATTAGTTTCTATATCATAAAATATGAAAATGGTATGGGTAGAACCCCAAAAAAACCCAATCTTGAGGAGGTTGAAATCATATCAACATAGAGCAGTCCCTTTCTCCAAGAATGAGGAGTAAGAATCCTGTGGACAGCTGTGTACAGCATTATTCCAATGCCAATGTAGGCTGGATATCAGTTTGAAAGGGGCCACAGCTCAGGAACAGCACATCCTCTTTATTTCTCACAGAAATGCCTCGCTCTTCCAGATACTCACCTACTTTCTGGCTCCATGTGAAGCTGGTTCATCAAGTCATGTCTCCTCCAATACTATTTGGTTTTTAAGTGCCTGGTATATGAAAGGCAGGAGGGGCAATCGGAGCATTTTACATAGTAAGTTCACTCAGCATGCTATTAATAATACTGAGAACTCTTAGCACAGGTCCAAAATAATTTAGGCTCTCTTCCATTTGAAGCCACAAGACAATAAGAGGAGGCTCCAAGAGAGGTGTGGATCACCCACAAGAGGTCTGAAGAGCAGCATGCATTTTTACTGGAAGTCTGCTAACTAGCCAAAACCTTTGGAACGCCATGACACCAATCTGGCAAAGTGATCTCTCTCTCTCTCTGCTCTATTGAAAACATCTTAGACAGCATAATAAATTGCACTTAATTTCCATAATTCTAAGCTTGTCTCTCTGCTGGCCTGAAGTCTGTCAGAACAGTGAAGATTAGGAAATGCAACGCAGCTTGGCAGATTTCATCTGACCAAAACACAAGAGAGCGAGAAAGAAGAAAATTGGGAGGGGGGGAAAAAAAAAAAAAAAAAATCAATCAAGAAGTCTGGGATGGGATTTTCCCCTCCAGTGATGTATTTATAGCCCCTAAATAAGGATCTAATCCAAAGTCAACTGAAATCAATAGGGAGACTTATTGACTTCAGTGAGTATTGGATCAGACCCTAAACGCAGAGCTTCCAAGCTACAGAAAGTATTTTGGGACGTGTTGTACTAGAAATTATCACCAAAAATGTGAAATAACAACCCAGTCATATTTGGGGTTGTTGGGGGACAGAGCAGATAAAACAAAAAGCTCTTCAGGGAGGTACTGCTCAGGGACTGTGGGGCAAAGCTTGGCCCCTGTTGTAAGGTCCAGGCAGATGAAGTTCTCATTTCGGTGAGTTTTTTTCTCTTGGGCTTTCAGCGGGGCCAAGGTCAGACACATCCCCAGACGTTTCACATGTTTATTGTCACATGAGATAAAAAGCATCTCAAGGGCTCTGCCTGTACTAAGCATGGGCGCTCCTTTCCTGTTAATTGCCATTTTTTACCCAACTCATCAGCAAGAGCTAACAAAACCTTTAGAAAACCTGCCAGAAACATGTTAACCTGGTGTGCATTCAGTTTTGACATGTGCTATCTATTTGGAAGTTGAAATATCCACTATCCAAAAGTTAAGATGCTTCAGAAGAACACCATACACACATGCACACAAAAAAAAAAAAAAAAGGGAAAATCCAAGAAGAGCAAGCAAGGTGGGGAATAGCTCTTCCATATTAGCTGAGGATCTGGTCTGCTTGCATCCAGCCAGATGACAAGGATCAACCAGTCCTTAAGAGAGCTGATACAAAGCCTGCCTGAGGGAGCTTGTCCCCCAGGAGCTCTCTTGCCATGAAAGGTGGCTGACTGGTGTGAGGATATCCACAGCTAAAGCTCCTATCAGTTTGAGTGAGGAGGATATGAGCAGATGAGTGGAGAAAGGGAGGACAAAAAACTGACTGGCTTTGCTGGCAGACTTGCAAGTCAGTTTGTGGTTGTCTCAATCTCTTGTTTATTTGAGCATTAGGACATGGTTCTAACCTAGGGTACTATCCTGACAAGCTGAGGTGAGAGCCACCGGCAGTTCTGACACCAAAATTTACTAGAATCACTTCAGACATCTGAAAATCATAGATTTTTACAATGTTTTCATGCTTGTCTTATGCTTCCTAAACACAGAATGTGGTTGCAAAAATACTTGATCCAGATACTCCTACTTGGAGAACACCCTAATTTCATCTGAGACTTTCAAAGGGCTGAGGACATCTCCTGCAAGGACAGGCTGAGAGAGTTGGAGATGTTCAGCCTGGAGAAAGAGACATTAGAGGACCTTTCAGTATCTAAAAGGGCATTAAGAGATAAGGGAAGGGACTTTTATAAGGGCATGGAGTGATAAGACAGGGGGTAATAGCTTCAGACTGACAAAACAGTGGGATTTAAATTGGATACCAGGAAGAAATTATTTACTGTGAGGATGATGAGACTGGAACAGTTTGCCCAGAGATGCTGTGGCTGCCCCATCCCTGGAAACAAGGGCTGGGTGGAGAAAGATTGGGTGGAGCTCTGAGGAACCTGACCCAGCCCAAGACATCCTCATGATCAAAAAGCAAGAAGAAATTACACAATAAGCACATTGCATAATAAGGGCCCTGAAACCAAATTCTTTTAGGGGATCTCTTCTTCCTTCAGGTATATCCTAATTAAATTCTCCTGGAATTCAAGAGACGTTTTTGACTACAGCAAACACTGGAATCCTTCAGGTTCCTAAAGAGTCTTCTGAAGCAGAAGGCTCTGCACTGTTCCTGCTCACCTGATCACGTTGGTAGGTCTGTTCTTTGGCAGTCAGGAGGTTCTGAGAGCCCAACCAGAGCTGGCAAACAGAATATTGTGTTAGTAATTACCAGAACATACTGCCAGAATATAGCTGGAAGCAAAGGAGACTGGAAAGTCTACAGTATTTGTGGCCGGATCACGAGGCATGAAAGCTTTTTGTATGGATTCTCTCTGAGAGGCTCGTGCCAAAGGGAGCCTTTGGATATTCAAATATTTATGGAGGGTGGGGGAGAAGATAAATGGAATGTCATCCAAGGTAATGCAGAAATATCAGTGAGGACCCAAGGCTTCTTTGCAGTTGAATGTTGCAATGTTACCAAGTCAGAAGCTGTCTTTCCTAACAGTTGAAGGAAGGCTGAGAAACAGAAACGATTTTAAGAAGTGGATGAGAATTACCAAAAGCAACCTCGACAGAACAACTATCAATAACTTCTCAAGATGCTGGTACAATATTTTACCCACTGTTTTACCAAATCCATTTGGGACAGACAAGACGCTGCCTCTTAGAACAGCAGGTAACAACCAAAGCATTAAATGTTGACAGCCAATATCAACATCAGAAAGAAAATCACTGGGATTACTGATACCAGTGCTAGAAATCAGTGTATGGCAGGCAACTGCTCTGATCTAAAACTGTGTTTAGCACAGAAATTAGTCCAGATCTCATAGCAAAAACTGAAGATCAGCCAGACATTCTCCATTTCAGCGGCAAGGACTTCAAGATTTCAAATTCAGATTGATGTCCTTGTAGTGTAGGTAAGCAATAAAATCTGCAATTATTTTCCAGCCCCTGGTGAAACAAGTTTAGCAGAGCTTTCAATGGAAGGCCAACATCATCCTCAACATCACTGATGATAAAAAAGTATCTGATCTGATATGGTGGTCAGTATTTATATTACACATTCATCTTATATTTCTTCATATCCCCAAATGTCAGAGTGCTCCACAAAAAAAAAAAAAAAAGAAAAGATGAACATCCCTCTCTGGTCACATCTGCAGAGGCTGAACTGGCACCTGGCAGTTGGGTTGCTGTTTCCTGCCCTGAAGAACACAAATGTTCCCTTGCCCTCCCTTCCAGACATCCCCTGGCCCCTGCCACAAAGGAGAGGCTGGAAAAACAAATCCAATCTGGTTGGCTGATAAAGAACACAAATGCATTCACGTGTAAATACAAAATGGCAATCATGCCTGAAGAGTTTGAGCAGCACGCGACGTAAATATCGCCGAGTCCGTGGGAAAGGAGAAAAACAAAAGGTGGCCAGATGCCTGAGACAACCTGGAGAAAACTGTCCCAAGACACCAAGCCAGATGGCACAAAAATCTTACAGCAACAGGAAGCAAAGGGGTCACCTCTAGATTTCCAGAGGATCAGCCTCCACCCCTCCCAAAATTCTGAATTAATAGTCTCAAAAGTCACCTGAGAATGATATGAGGTACAACTTTGGCACTTCTATAGCATCTTGGAAAAAATTCATATTCCACAGAGAATTTTCCCTTAGAATAATCAGATGAAAATCATCATTTTTTTCAGAAAAGTGAAGTGGCTTTGAAGAAATCACAGGCAGTATCAGAAATGTAAACACCTCAGACATTCCTCCAAGGACCATCAAACTATGAAATAAATAAGGAGGTAAATTAATTGAAAAGAGCTGATATTGTTGAAGAGTGGAAACTTTCTCTAAGAAAGGAGCTTAAGGAGGGTAAAAAAGACCATTGTAAAAACTCAGATGTTATGAGTTCAAGCTAACCAGAGCTTTTTTCTAGGAATGGAGCTGTACAATACCTAAATTCCCAGCAAATACAAATTCTGAAAACCTTTTCTTTCTAATACACTAAAGCTCTCTTTAAAAAAAAAATTAAAAATCAGGTATAAATATGGATGACCTTGGAATTATCATTTGCTTACATTTTCCATGTGAATTTCTCATATGACCATTCAGAGGAAAATAACCAAGGAGACTGTCATGCTTTTCACACACAGTCACAAAATAAAAAGAAAAGTTATCATGAAGAACTGCTCCTCAAAATGAAAAAAAAACAAACAACTAATGTAACTGCAGCACACCTAAGGATAGCTATAAAATAGTAAGGAGAAATCCTCTTTTTTTCATTGATTTTCTACTACAGCTCATGGTCTAAGCCACATCTAAATTGATTAAAAACAGAATTGAGCAGGAAGAGAGGCGGGAAAGAATAACTATGGGAGATGGACACAAAGAGAGATAAATCCAGTGGAAAACAAAATGTGGATAGGTAGGTGGCCACATGTATAGGCACACTCTCAGTCTACCTTTGCAAAGACCTTTCTAACCCTAACTCAATACACAGGAAATGTATACTTTTGTTTTGGAGTTGAGTCACTTTTAGGGCCAAGGAAAAGAAAATCAAGCCAACCTTGGGTTGGAATTCTAGGAAAAGAAATCTCTGATCTCAAACTGAGTTTCACTGTTCTGGTGAACAACTCAAATCATGCAGCAGAAAACCTCAAGATCCACAGGATTTGCTCATCCTTTGCGTGGGACCAATGGCCCAGGATAAATTCAGCAGCAGGCTGCCCTCAGCTGCCACCCCACGTCTGTAGGGTGAGGTGGTCCCAGGACCTTGGAATTCCAATATTGCTGGAACAGTCCACAGGTCAGCTACATCCCAGGTGGATCAGGGACTGCTGCACAGCAACCCTGACACCTGCAACCATCTCCTGAGGGCCAGCACTGCCTGCCTTTGTCCATCACACCACAGAAGAGAGAAATGAACAGAAGCAGACACTGCAAGTGTCCTTTTGTCTACATTTTAACAAAGCCTTCAAAACTTGACCAGGCAAGCACTGTTAAAACGAGCCAGCCATTGTCTGGGGAGCTCTCACAGATCAGGTGCAGAATTAAACAGCTTTGATAATATCACAGTGAGCAAATTATTAATTAATATTATTACAGCTTGATAAATTAAATCAATAAGTCAGATGGTCAGGCATCAACCTGCAGGAGTTTTCCCTCTCTTACACCTGTTGAAGACTCGCTGCATGACAAGGAACTTTTTCACCTGGCACAGCAGGACTTTGCTGTTGCCCTCCACAGGTTGAATGGAATCCATCTGTGATTGACAAAACTTTCCCAAATTCTTCTTTCCTCACAATTCTTCTACCTGACTCTGCTCTCTGCCCAACAAGAAATAAGTATTTGTATCATTTGTTCCGTGTAATGATGGGAATTAGATAATGTCTGTACTCAGACATACAGGTTCAGAGAATGTTTTTAGCTTTGAGGAAGGTGGAAGTGAATTTTTTATTTGAAGAGTTTCTACTCCCAGAAAAAGCTTTGCCTGCCATCCAGATAGAGTCCTTGCGCTCAGTTATTTTTTCCTCCCTATGAATATTTAGCTTTATCTGAATTATTGACTGTATTTTCAGACTGCTTTTTCAAGTTCAAAGAAAGACCCTCTGTTTATGACTATTTGTGCATTCCCCTCTGGGACAAAGGGGTTGGTGTGTTTATTACACACTTCAGGGCAGAAGGATTTTGTGCAATTATTTTGCATATATTGTAGCAAAGGGTTTTCACATTTGCAGAAGAGACAGATTTGTGTCCTTGTGTCACAATACTTTGCTCTAAAAAAAGCAGCTGGGCCACAATCTTATAGTGAGTAAAAAAACTTTGCTTACACAGAATTTACTAGAAGATCACTGTCACAAAAAAGGGACACTGCCGTACAGTGTGATTTTATCTATTGAATATTTTCAGAGAAAAAGCTGCCTGAGATATTATTGGCACTAAAAAGAATTATTCTCCTAATACTTTATTTTCTGTTTATGTGGAACAATGTAGGGAATTTAAAAGGAGTCCAAAGTTTTGATTGGCCTAAATTTGCATTTCTGAGTGCAAAAGAAAGTTGATGGAAAACTATACATAACTCTAGTGAGGATATGTTTTTCCCCCATTAATATCTGTCCTGCAGCTTCATGATGAAGAGGATGGGTGTCTTAATTAGCAACCCCAGAGAATGGCAAGGGTTTTTGCACAACTTCCCTTGGGTTATTTAATTTAAAACATTCAAACAACAGAATTGGAGTAATTAGGGATGGACAGGCCGCCTAAGTCTAGGCAAACCCCAAGCCAGGGCAGAGGTTCTCCCAGCAGTGCATTCCCTGGGATTCTGCAGGGAAAGTTTGAGTTATCCCAGCTTGTAGAGCGCTGTTCAAGAGCAGTGAAAATCACATCTGTGCAGACAGAGAGGTCCATGGAAGCTTCAGCACAAGGGGAAGTGATCAGTGATGTCACATCTCAGACACAGGAGGGGTCACCTGCAGACAGGGACATTCAGTGGGATGACATGGCAGGGGTGAAGCACAGGGAGCTGCTTTCCTATGGTCTTGGAGAAAAAAACCAGCGGAATCAAAGCAGGTTTCAGCTATAGAGGGGAAGGTGCCCTCATGAGATCCTCTTCCATAAAGGGTTGTAGAGTTACAGGAGCCTCCAACAGACACTGAGCAACATTTTCCAGACAGAATTTGAATACACTAAATTATACTAAATTCTGTCCTGAGGTATACAATTAGTATTTCATCAGCACAGTGAATGCTAAACTTTGTTGCTTCACCCAATGTTGTTTCCTGTAATAGCAAAAGATCCCCAATACAACAAGATTTTATAAAGCTTTCTGAGGAGAGAAAAATTCCTGCTGCTCCCAAGGTGGTATATTCTGACAGGTTGAATGGCAGAGGGAACATTTTCAATAAATGGAAAATAGAATTTGGGGGGTATTTTTTACTCCACAAGTTTTGCTAGCAGAGCACTAGAAAGACAAAACAGGAAACATTTTGTAGTAGATCTCTCTACTCCCTCCTGTACATGCCCAGGCCAGCAGCACAGGGCACCAGTTCTTCCAAACACCAGACTCTAAGTTGCACAAAACTGCTTTAAAACCATTCAGCATCTTGAGTGGTGAAAAGGGGAAAAACTATTGGCCTGGCTGCTACACTCAGATTAATTTTATTTTTTTTTTCCCAAGATTGCAATCTTTCCCTAATCCTTTCTGCCTCTAGCACATAAATTGATCTGTTGAAGATCTTGGGGGGTGAAGAAGAGGGTTATACATAAAATCCTCCTGACTCTATCACAAATGAAGACACTTTCCAGAGGTTCATTGCCCTGGAGAAAACCAGTCCCAAAGGAAGTTTGGCCTCATTGCAAAATAAGTCAATGACTCTCTGCTCTGGAAATGTTGTAACCTTGCTCATATCAAAGAGTTCTGTGCTCAGATGTTGGGTGGTGCTGAGAGGAAAATGTTCAGCCCTAATTTTGACACCCTGTCTGCCCAATAGAGATAGGAAGAACATTGTTTTAAAGTCAGCAAGTGAGAGAGGAAAAAAAATTAAAAGATAAATCTTTTTCTTGGAGAACAAAAGTGAACTCGTCACCACATTGACCCACTCACAGGCAAAAATGAGAGCAACACTAGATTTGAGTTTTGGATATAGACAAAGTTGTTACAAAAGCTCTATAAAAAATAGTCTTACAAAACATGATGACTAAGAATCACATTGCTGAGGTGCTATTTCTTCCAGTTCACAGTGAAATAAATAATTGCTGTTTCCCTGTAAGAGCTATTCGTGACAGCTTTTGAGCCCAGGCAGCTCAGCCAGGCACTGCTTTCAGGAGGGAACCTCCACATGTTTTCCCTTCTTGCTCCATCCCCAATACACTAATAAAAAGATACATGAAAAAAATATTAAGTCTGTAGCCAGAAAATTATAATTTTGCAGCAACATGCATTCAAAAATGAATTGAGAAAAGCAAAGGAGTGATGGTGGCCTCACTTCCTGATTCTTATGTAGCATAAGGACAGATTTAACCTGGCTCTGGGCTGAACACTTTTCCCGTTAACTCAAGGTCCTAAATGCATTTCCCATAAACACTGGGAAAGTGCTTTTAGTGAGCATGTTTAGGGTAAAGCTTTGATCATGTCTACACTCATTTTGGCTTTTCTCTTTACTTCAAATCCTCCTCATCATGCTGACCACATACTCCTCTGGCTTGTTTGTTCAAAACAAAACAAACACTTCCAAGAGATCTTTCTATATGAATGTTCTGCAGTTACGGCAGCAAAATCCTCAAATGACTCAGTCTATTACATAAAGCCTGGGATATCCTGGGCATTCCCAGAATACTGACTGATATGAAAAGAAAACCAGCAGGACACATTTGCTCTTCTCCAGTTTATTTGCCAGCAGACATGGCACACTGCTGCACTGCATACTGGGGCCCCATGTCTAGAAAATCAAGTTTTTAAGACTAAAACCTGTATATTGCCTTGTTTCTTTCTGCAGACACACATGTTCCAAAGCTACATTAAATCCCTAAATAATAATGAAGTACATATCCCAAATTTTCTGATTGCCTTGTCTCTTTTTAAAAAAAAACAGCTTTATCTCATAGATAGAGACAGTTTCTATGCATTTGCCTTGGACCACGCAAATAGTATAGTGAAGAAGAAAACATTTATCATTGTTCCTGACTGTGCCAATTCAGAGGAGGGAGTCACAGAGGTTTTTTGGTTTGGGGGAGGGAGTTGCATTGTGAAGCAGGGCGGGTAATTTCTTGGTTAAGATGTATGTGCTAGAAATCCCCCAAGAGCATTTACAGCCAAGTGATAGCAATAGCCTTTTCTTCCTGGAAGAGTTTTCTTTGAATCCCACTACAATTAAAGGTTCAGCTCAACAAAGAATGAAGGCTTAGGTTATGGAAGGAAGTACTACAGAGGAATAGTTTGTTCCTCACCTCAGAAGTGCTTCTACACAGCCCAGCCTCCCTTGACTGTGGTTTGTTCCCACTGTTGACTTGGATTCCTGGAGCTCTGGGGGAGCAAGGAACACATTTAGCCTGTGCAAAAGCCCACAGAGAAAGCAAGAGCCTTTCAGTGCCACAAGGTCACACACAATAGCAAGATGCTTGTGAATTGGTGAGGGAGGAT
This sequence comes from Thryothorus ludovicianus, assembly GCA_013397245.1. Classification (NCBI taxonomy): domain Eukaryota; kingdom Metazoa; phylum Chordata; class Aves; order Passeriformes; family Certhiidae; genus Thryothorus; species Thryothorus ludovicianus. Next base: position 538,359 of record VZTB01017130.1, on the reverse strand, counting down.
GAAAGTGAACACTTAGACTTAAGGAACAACCTCTGTTATGTTGGCTTGTTGCCAGAAAAAACAACCCATTACAATCAAAACCCAGTTAAGTCAAACAGTCCATGCTTAATTAAGCCCACTCTAAGAGTTTTCTGTTCAAAGCAGCTGATATTTTCAGCAGGTGAGACTGAAGCTTGCCAGCTCAGAGTATCAAATCTAAACCCTTGAATGTGGGTGTCCACGCTCTGTGCACTGCTGACATGGAAAAGGGGATGTAGAGCTCAGGACAGGAATACTCAGAACACAGAGATTCAATTGAAAACATCAATGGCAGTGCCTATGTCACCAAATACAGTGGGCTGGGCCTGCTCCTCAGGCCAAATGAATGCACAGTCCAATCCAGACCCTTTTTGCTTCCCCAGAAAGTTGTCTCATTCATATTACCCACTGGGACCAGACCCTGGGAAATCTCCACTCCCAAAAAATGGCCAGAAGTTACTTGGGTGACAGGTATTTGCTGAATATTCAAAGTGTGCCAGGAGTTGTGCTCAGCTGTCAAACAAATACTGTGAGCAACAAACAGGAACCTGGACTGAGACTCACCCCCCAGCCTTTTCCAATTTATTGGCATGGTATGCAGCCCATCCATCCAGAGATCACCAACCAAAGCAAAGAGTTTCTTCTGAGATTAAAAGAAGGGTTTTGTCTCAGAGGTCATTACAACGAGCCCAAAGCCAGCAAGATTCCTTCCAATAATTCAAACAAGCCTCACACCCAACTCCCAGCTCCAGGCCCTGTGCAATGGGTGATATGCTAACTCATAGCAGACTCTGTGGCCTAAATGCAATCCCAGACCACTAACATATCCTAATTTTCTTGGTGTAGAAACTCAGAACATTTTCTAAGGTAATTCTGAATCTTGCTTGGAGTGTATGGGAGAGAAAGGGGAAGGAGGCTGGCTGAAAACAATGAATATCAGCTCATTCTAGCCATCAAACCCACAAAAATGTCTACAGTGCTGATCAGTCATCCAGAACAGACAGGGAGATAAGGAGGGCAGGAAACCACACACCTAAAGCACACACAGAAGCACAAAAGCTACACACATGCACCAGTTTGTCAGTGCTGCTTGTCTGTAAAAGCAAAATAAACAGCAATGCTATTGAAAAGGTTCCTCCTCTCCTTTTCAGACAGAGGTGTGCAAGCCAAGCCTTGACTCGTTTGGGGAGAGGGTGTTTCATTGTGGTTTGGAGATGCATCCAGAATTTTTTATTACTCAGAAACTTTGGTTCTGAGTGTATTTTTATAAGGAGTCTGAGAATGAAATATGATTCATATTTACATCTGTTAACATGTTGGGAACAGAGGGAAAAAAAAAAAAGATGAGCAAACTTCTGCTGAAAGAACTAAAATAAAAAGTTGGTTCAATTTCCCACAAGACTTTCTAGGTTTGGGCAGAAAATGTTTGTGTTACTGAAAAACCCTGAGGTGAAGGCAAAAGACAGTGGCAAAGTCAGCAATGATTTGAGCTGTGTATCAGTTTTTTTGGTAAGGTTGATTGGGAAAGAACATAAAAAGTGTTGCAAATTAGTTATGTCAATTCCAGATTTTATACAAACTATTTGGTCCCATGATGTAATTCGGGCTGGATGGCCAGAGCCCTTCTCCTGCAGAAAGAATACATTGTAATAGTTTTGTCTGTGTGAATGATGAGTGTACATATTCTAATAAATAAGATGTTTTGTGCAAATTTTTTGCATGAATCTGGGATGGCTGAAGTATAATAGAAGGAAAATGTCATGTATCGCAAAGAAGATTTTCCCCAAATTAACCTCCATAAATGTCTTAAGAGCAGAGGGAGCATCTAATGAAAGGACCTTTATGGAGATGCAGATCATGACATTCCATTCATAAAACCAAAGAGAAGTGACGTGATGGAGCTGCAAGACTGGGAGAGGGGGAAGGAGAGGAAAACAAAAAATCAGTAATGTCAGAGTATGGCAGAAGCTCCAAGACATCTTGACTAAGACCACAAGAATTTGTATTATTCAGGCTACATACCAAGGCATTCTAAGGTCTGATTCCAAAAGCCTAACCTCGTCTCAGGGCTGCAGTTTCTCACATGGAGAAGCACTCCCCATCAAGATAATTTTTATATCAGAGCAATTACTTGCATTACATGCAATGACAGACAGGCAGCGATTGGCATTACACAAGTAAACAAGCAGCAAGTCAAGGCAGACATGAGCAACCACAGAAGGGAGAGATGGTAAAACCATTATTTTATCTCTTAAAGGGGAGCACTGAGAGCAGAGATTCTCCAGCAGGACCAGACAGGCAATGGCAGAGCCCAGAACTAAAAGCAGAAGTTCTTCAAAGCAGTTCCTCTCTCTTGGGGTCTGCCACCCTGAGTCGTGGGCCAGTCCAGGATTAAGGTGAACAAGATTTATCTGACATCTTGCCACATAATGAGAAGGTGAAAAGATACCTCTTAATGAATTAATATTTATTGAATATTTTGTTCATATTGGGTGGGTTTATCCTAGCCACATGCAGAAGGGAAGGCAGCAGGGACAATAACAAAGTAGGTGATATTCTCAAGTTATGTACAGGGCAAAACCCTTGCCCAGTGAACCACATCATCTCAGAGGAAAAAAAAAAAGAAAAAAGAAAAGATGAGGCTCAGCAATATAGATGTTAAAGGGATGTCAGAAAAGCCTGGTAGTACAAGAGCACACTCAGGAGACTGCATGCCAGATGCTAGAGATTAAAACTGCTCACTAGTCACAGCTCAGAGCAACATTCAAAAGGACACTCAAAATGCCTCACACCCCCCTTTTGCAAACATCACTTGCAGGGGTGCAGCCAGGGCTACCAAAGCCCCAGCACCTGAAAGATGCTGCCCTCTTCCCAAGCTGCTCCTGTGGCACTGTGAGAAGGCTCTGAGAGCTCCGAGATGGGAACCACATGCGAGCACACCCCCCTGGGAAGAGCCTCATGTGCAAGGCAGCGGGCAGACCACCGACTAACTCCATGTGTCAAGTGCTCATGGGGTGTCTGACTTGTTTGGGAACCAAACTGGAGGGGGGGCAGAAAGGTTCCCACCCTCTGGAAAGATCCTGGCATGTGATGTGTGTGTTTGCTGAATCCCACTCCAGAGAATGTGTTGGAGAAGCTGCCTGACAAGACAAAGTGGCTTCTCCTTGCTTTCTGTCCTGCAGTTCATCTCATCTCAGAGTGAGGTAAACCTGGCATGGGCTTCTGTGAATTGGAAAATTGCTAGGGGATCCCATTTTGCACGCTTTTCTTGCCTAAACTCATCAAGGTAATTATTAATTCTGAGGCAGAGAAGCATCCCACTAACGCAGACCTTCTCCTGTAGCAGCAGCCAATCTCTGCCAAGTAAAGGATGGATTAGAAGGGAGTAGCAACTCTGCTGCTGCCAGAGGTTCTCCCACCACATTCACACCAGACAGAGGCTTGAGGTCCTTTCCTTCTGTTGCCCTTGTCCTCATTTTGCTTGGGTGCCCAGTCCATGAAATACCTTTCTACAGATACCTTCCCTCCCTGAGTTTCTGTCTCCCTTTCCATTCTTACAGCCAGCTTCTAGCACCAATTAAATCCCACCACCTTGGGACACAACATCCTCCTTCATGCAGGGGAGGTGGCAGGTGTCGCCAGGACTGCCCAACTCTTGTCCCCACAAGACCCCTCTAAAGTTGCTTATAGACTTGTCAGGCTCTGTGAATTGCAGCAAAAATGCTCGAGGAAGGCAGAGACAGCCCTCAGTGAAGGCCCAACCAAGATACTCAAAAATTTGGCCTCTGGCTGTGGTTTCAAGGTTTGGGTTATGCCAGAGACTGGCACAAAACTTGGGCTGATCCTCACATCTCACATGCTGAGCTGCTTTTGAAAATCCAGCTTTTAACCCTCCAGATGCAAGGAAGAACCACTCTCTACTGCACAAGGCTTTGCAACAATAAATTCGCCAACTCTAGAAACAAGTTCAGAAGGGAGAGGGCTAATGCATCTTTTGGACAGTCCTGCAGACATTTTTGCCCTTTTAATCTTGTTCCCCCTTAAAATCCTGCAGCTACATCTCAGAAGAATACTGCAATATAATTGTTATCTATTGCATTTTTAAACTTACTCTGGTGACATTTCAGTAACAAAAACACTGCTTTTCTGCTTCTTCTCTTTTGCTTTGCTAGACTAAGACATTTTTGTTGCTTGAAAAAGTGTATATGAATCTCTCAAGTTTTGCCACGTTTACATTATGCCACCAAGTTGCAAAATATTGCAGGCAATAACTAAGTCGAAATCTGGATTTTTACTAATGCAGAATGTAGATAAACAAGTATCCTAATAAACACAGCCTACACAAATATAAATCCCATATTAGTTTGTTTTTCTTTCTTTTGGTTTTTCTATTGCAGAATTATTTCTCCAGAGCTATTAGGCTTCAACAATATAAAACATTTACTTAGAATGCAATTTAACCAAACCTAAAAACTCCACTGTACTTATATAACACAACTTGATCATTTTTATGCAGGATCTCTCACTCATTAAAATTTAAATTCATGAGCAGGCATCACTAGACCAAAATCCTACTGTGTCTCCAACATAAGGAAGTTAGTTTTCAGACTGTATGCAATTTGAGAAGGGCATCCTGAAATACCATATTAACTGTGGGGGAGAAAAATAAAGCATAGAAATAAATAGGTAAATATTATTACTCTAAGGGTCAGAGAAGCAGAAAGATTAGAACTCAGGAGACTGCATGAAAAAAGAAAAAAAACAAAAAAACAAAAAATCAACACAGCTCCATATCAACTGTCACATCATTTTGGACAGCCTGGCTTTCAACACAGCTGACTGGATTATCCCAGATGCAAAGGTGCTTTAATGCTTTGCCATCTCAGGACCTCAAATGAATAGGCAGGCCATCAAGAACAAGGCAAGCAGGAGAAAGGCAGATGGCAAAGGACCCCACCAAAACCCTCACCTAAAATCTGCAGCCCTCTCTTGGGCTGCAATCATCCACTGGGTGAAGTGCAGGCAGGGAATGACATTTTGGGACACAGGCTCATGGCTTTTAAGGACTCGAATGAAACAAGCTCAGTTTTGAGCTATTTTTAAATCAGTATCTGGTCTCCAGGATTAAAAACTATTGAGCTAACCCAGAGTAGAGCAATAAAGCACTGTAGAACACGCCGTGGAACTACTGTAGGACTCTTTCTGTGACTCAGTCACATAAATACACAGCACTATGGAATGGCCACGAATTCCTTGAAAAGCACAATTCTTAGAAACCAAACAAGTGTGAACTCTCCCCTGAGAGAAAGGCAGCCAACACCTGTGCCGTGCAAATGAGTGGCCAAAGTAGCAGCACTGGAGCCCTGCTGGTCTGGACCAGCTCAGACCTGAGGTTATCTATCAGGTCTGATCCATCTCATGGCCCCACTTCAGAGAACAGAGGAGTCTCAGAGCAGAAGCAGATGTGATGTGGTACCACGATGCTGCCTGAATGGCTTTAATGGGAAATGTCCCTTCCTCTGCCTGAAATGGATAAAAGCAGAAGCTGTCAGCTATGACCCGGCCTAGTTAGTTGCAGTTTGTAGAACATTTCTGGCTTGAAAGCATCTCCCCCCTTTTCTCATCAATCCCTTGAAAAAAATTGTAAATATTGAAATTTTGCATGGTTTGGGTTTGGTGATTTTTTTTTGGGGGGGGGTTGTTTACATAAGAACATATTTAGCTAAAGGTTAAAGAATTCAATATTTATAGCAGAGAGTGATGAAGGACGGAAGAGGGAAAAGTGCAGGCTTAGGTTCCCTTATTTCAAAGAAGTTTATTCCTTTTGGTTTATCATACAGCTAAAAAAAAAGCTGCAGAGCTTGAGGATCCGCAAAGTCTCATGGATTCCATTCTCCATTTCCCCCCAAATTAACAATTTGCTTACACCTCCATACACAATTCTTGATTTTCACATCTAGAAGTGACATGCCATTCACCTCCAAACCATCCCATAAAATTAAACATAAATTAGCAAATCAGTCTAAAGAAAACCTCTCAGAAATATTAAAAGAGCTCATTCACCTTTCAAAAGAAAAATTATTTCACTTTTCAAACAGCAAATTTTGCTTTTAATCTCTATGTTTTATGTTACCACAAAGACATTTCCATGACATACTTACAACTAGAAATGAAAAGCACTGGATGAGGGCTCATATGACTTAGTTTAATATTAAAGCACTCGCATCCTTCCAACTCTGCCACTGTGTAATGAAGATCTAGAGTAAAACACTAATGTACAAAGTGTTTCTTCTTCAAACTGCAAAGTCTGTGTTTTCCTCTCAAGACTCCAGCTGAGCTTTATTAACACCAAAGTAATGTACAGCCACTGAATTTTACTCCAAATTCCACGAGCTTTCATCTGGCTCCAGAAGACCCACCAAAGCTGTGCCTATGTATTATTCTTTCAACGAGCAGAGGATTAGTATTGACTGATTATTGGCTGCCCAGCAATGTAAGAAACTTCTGAAGAGTGGCCTTTGGAATATCTTGTGTTTTAGAAAGACATACAATATCAAACCCTCATTTATTAATTTATGTATACATTTTTACGGGAGCCTGTGAGGAGAAGCCTGACTGCCAGCCACAGTTTAATTCACTCTGATAACACAGAGACCATAAATCTCAACATGAGAGGCATTTGATGTGTCTGGGAACCTGCTGTATGAAAGAAATTCAGCTGGTAGAAAAAGAAGCAAAATGCCTATTCCCATGGGAAGAGCCCACAGGACTGGTAATAGATCATTTGTTCATTTGGAAGACACTTGTTCCTCTAGTAAAACAGCAACTAATATTTTAGCTTTCCACTGCTCAGACAGGAAATATGGTGCTAAGGGCCAATAGACAGAGCAAGTCATCGTGCTAATTACACGGTCAGTAAACATTTGCTCTCCCATGTTTCCTAAAGGCCTGAATAATTCCTGGTTGGGATTCAGCAGTGGGACCAGCCGCCTTCTTCCTCTCTGATGCAAATGCTGAGGAGATGTATCACATTTTAGAGGATATCCAGGTTAAATATCCCTGTTTTCACAGGATGATCCTGTCACCTGGAAAAGGTTGAGTGCTACCACATTCAGAGGGGAAATGAGATTTCTGAAGTATCTGAGGAGCAAGGTTCTGAAACAGCCCCTCAACAGATGGCAAACATCCAAATTTAAGCAGCCTGATAAATGTACAAATGGGACTGTTGAGCAGGTTACTTACAGAGAATTTTTTTTTGGTGGACAAATTCCTTCTAGTGCTGCCTTTTACCATGTATACGTCATATTTCTCTCATTTAAGATGAATCACCTGATGACACAACAGGGTGTGATATGAAAAAATCTCTACTGACTTATGAAAACACAGCAAAATAAACAGACTTTATTTTAAGGTCTACTTGCTTGCTGTAATTCTAGGGGTTTATTATACCTGCTCAGACTCCAAAGTTCTGACTAATGTAATATTTTTTGACTGGGCCACATCATCTTTGCTGACTTTTTGCCCAGCAAAGATCCAGCCCAGGAGCTGGCCACAAACTGAAAAACATTCTGGGTATCTGACCCTCTCCCAGAGTGGGCTTGTATTGTAAATAGAGAGATCCACTTACAGATTCCCAGTAAACTATCTTCTTTACATCCTCTCCATGGAAGAAAGCTACTTCCCATCCACACAGCACTCAGATTCCTGACTGCTACTCACTAGATTAGGATGAGCAAGTCATAAGATGCAGTTGTGTCAACATCAAAGAAAAACAAACATTCAAGTGTTTTGAAAACGCTTCAGAGTGAAGTCTCATTTCTCAAATGCCCTGAGTGTAGCTTCACCCCCACAAATTTTAAGTAAAACAGCTCCTTAATAGCATTCTGAACAGTGTAATTCCAGGCAAAACACTTCACTTCCACCCATTTTTTCCCATGCTCTCAGCACGTGCCACCAGTCATTTCCATTTCGATGTACAGTTGCTTTTCACTGCAAAGGGGGAGGGGGGGGTGTTATTTTGTTGTTTTATAGTTTAAAGAAAAAACAACTGAGGGACTCGAAGCACAGACAACATACATTAGATCTTGCCCTGGTATAGACTGCCAAACCACTCTGGATGATATGAGGAATTAGCCAGCTACTTGTCATTCCCTCTTTCACAGCTCTGTTCAGCTGTACCTCAGAACTAACCTTCCCAAAGACAGTCAAAATATCCCCCCAAATCCAACTATATGCTGGCAGTGCCCAAAAATGAGCAGCAAAGCCCTGAACTAGAGGCTGCTGCTGAAGCCAGCCCTGAACAAGTCCAAGGTACTAAATTCAATGGAGTTTTCCACACCTGGCTTGAGCAGAGGGTGCTGTGCCCATCTCACTCTTTGATGACCCTTGCCTCCTGCTATTTGAAACACTGTGTAGCCAAGGTGAACTCTGGATGTTATGAGAGAAAATAGAACATATTTTCTTGGAGCTTTTCTTCACGAGAATCCAGCTGGACATGACAGTAATCATTTAAGTGATATTTTTAGCCGTATTTGTGACTCTCAGGATGTGATAATCTTTCCCCATTGCAGCAGGTTAGTTTACTGGCCTTGCAAGCAACACACTTGAACGATTTTACTTTCACCTCCTCTGTCATTTAAATGCCTCCACAAGGCTTTGCAGCCAGCTCCTCTCCACGGGGACTGAAGAACACCACAAATGACTGTGCATTAATAAAGAGGCAAAAAGCACCACGGTCTCTCCATTACTCTGTCATCAGAGCTATCTGCTCTAGGTTGTGCTCGGAGCATTAGCCCATGCAGCCTGATATGAGTTCATGAGGCTGGAATTCAAAACACTAACCAGCTGTGGGAACCCGGGAAGAAGGCTGTCACACTAAATGGTATCCAGATTAGAGCTGTGAGAATTTGGGAAAGCCCGTCTAGCAAGCGCGATCTCTGGGGGGGGAAGGGAGGGAGAGAAACAGTTCCCAAAGTTGTTAGACTCCTGAGCCTAAAGGAAACTAGGCCTGTGTCTTTAGATACTGACACTGCAAGGTTTGACTGGAACTAAAGCTGTATCAGTGCATATTTTCCCAAGGGAAGAAGGACAGCAAGTTATTTTATTGAATTAAAATACAGACAAAAGCATCTGCGAGGTAGTTTTCTCCACTGTGAAGTCTGGGGATGGATGAATATGACTCCCTAAAGGATCTCACTGTGGTAGGACTGATGGGAATCATTGTCCAAGAGACAGATCATTTGTGTCAGCTTGCACACAAGAGAGAACACAACATGTCTCACAGGCAGGTGCTTGATTTAAAATCCCCACCAATAAGCAGCCAAATTCAGAGATGCCTACACAGATACGAAAACATGAGAGAAGATAAAGAATTAATTACTTATCTACCCTAGAACTGATATTCCACAAGGCTGATGGAAAAAGAGGGCAGGAAATATTTGCCTGTTCTCATCTTTGATGCCACAGGAGATGTAATGTGGAGAAATCCCTTTGCAACCAAACACTTCAACACCTTTTTAAAAGGTATTCCTTTTCCAAGCCTTGTTAAGGTATGGCAGACCTGAGGACCAAGTCTCAAACTGATATTTGCTGCCCCTTTACAACAGTCTTTTAAAACCTCTCTAAGAAAGTAGAAAAATGAGAAGTCCCTAGATATGACCACTGGCATCCTGCCTGATTTCCTTGGGTGCTGCCACACTAACTCAGCACTCCAAACACAGTTTCAGGAGAGGAGAGGGTGCTCACAGTGCCAGAAAAGTGATGCCCTTCAGGTGCTGGCTGTTGGAGGAATCCATCACTGGGGAAAGGGGCCTGTTCAAAGGCAGGGATGCCTCAGGAAGTGATCCTGTTCACCCAGTCAGTGACCCCAAACACAGGAGCCACGCAGATGGTGTCAGAGCCCTGTGAGACTCCAGGAACAGGGCACAGAGCCTGATTAATGTCACACCTGTAAGGCTTGTGGGAGTGACTAATGACACGTGTCTGGTGAAATCCCCCCTCCACAGCTTCCCCTCTTGCATTACACACAAGTCTATTTATCTGCTCAACTTCACTCCAGGCTCAGAGGGGAAAAAAAAAAAAAAATAAATTCCACAAGTGGTTCTCTTCTGTCAACATGTTAATTGGTCTGATTATGAAAGAAAACAATCACGGGGATAACAGGAAAAAATAAAACAAACAAAAGGGGCAAGACACAGATTCTCTGCTATGTATAGCGCTGAGGCAGCAAACCAAGTGAAGACAAGAGCACAACTTTCTTCCTCTTTGCTAATTAGAGCGACTGACAACAGTCAGGAAAAGTTGATGCTCTTGTCTTCTAAAATATTTTGTTCCTTCAGCAGCAAGATTAATGAAAACAGCCACGATATGACAAATTTTTGTTGTTGAAAGCTTGGTTTGTAATGAAAATGGGCACTACAGTCACATTTTCCTTCATATCAGACAAAACTCAAAACTCTCATTGCTAGAAGCCTTTTTCTCCCTTTCCTATAACAAAATACTAGACTAGAAGAAATTAGGGAAGAGAATGGCTGTAAAGTCTTTTGAAAAATTCTAATAATATCTTTTCCAGCTCAGAAGAGCCTCTCTGCACAAGTGACAGAAACCAAAGTAACATCACTCACACATTCCCAATTCCATCTTCCTAAATAGTGAAGTCCACACTTACACGGATCAACAAGTCCTGGCTGCCATGCCTGTTATTATCCCCAGACCTGTTGAAATCTTTGCTTGGGATACCTGCCTCAAATGTGTTTTTAGCTGCTTCCTAGGTGCCATAACACCAGGTCCCAAATGCTTCCATACCTTGCAAGTTCATACAACAGAACCCCTCGCTCCATGGGAATCCCCATACCAAGCCAGGGCACCTCTCCAGTCATCCAAGAGGCAAAGAACCACAGATGCTGCTTTTTCCTGAAGTTTCCTCCCCCTCTCTAGGAAAAAAACAACACAAGCTCCTGCAGAAACCCATCTGGCACTCTTCACTCATGCAAAACCTTCCCCATGTCCCAGCACAGACATGGACTAGGGAAGGATGTGCAGGATTAGGCTGTAAGAGATTTAACCTGAGGTGAGCTCATATGACTCATGAAACGAGACATCAATTACTGAGCATGGGAGACAGAGGAAGGGAGAAGTGGAAACTGTTTCTTTTCAGTAACTCTTTTAAACTGTGTTTGATTTAAGAGGTCCTTGACAAGAAATGCACTTAAGGGTTTTAATACTTCAGCCATTCCAAGCTGCAAGTGAATAAACCCAAAGGGCAAAGCACCTTGACCCCTAAACAGCAATCAGCCAAAAACCAGGGAAAATATAACATGTCCAGCCTAACATCCTTTCCCAGACTTCAGCTGGAGTACTACAAAGATTCAGGCTGTCACAATAAAAAATGGCCAAGCAACTCTTTTGGCTTGTTCTAACTCGGCTGCAATGATTAGCAGCAAAATAGGTCTTCCAGTGACAGTCAAGACAAGTTCACCTTTCACTCCCAAATCTTGGTTTTAGACAGTTTTCAGCTGCCCAGTCGTTTTTGCAGCAGCCTGCAGAAGCTCCAGACAAGCATGAGGACCCCATAAACTTAACATTAAATACAAAAAGTTTGTAGGAGTCTGGACAGAGCACACAGGGACTTTTCTATCAGATTTGAGAGACAGGAACAATCTTCCAAGCTGAACAGATAAGTGGATGGGAATCACTGACATTCGAAAGGCTCCATCCTGCCTCTGTCCCTCAGCTCCAATATATCTATAAAGATTCACTGGTTCTACATTTCCCCACAGTGCTTCAAGTGAGGTCTAAAAGAAAATGAAAATAGCAGTTGTGCTCTAATACAAGGTTGCCTCTGCCTGAAAGTATTCACATACATCAAAGAAGGGCCTGCCCAGTGTTTAAGTAAGTCACTTAAATTTTTAGACACTATTACTCAAGGGGGTTTTATTTGTACTGCTGCTTTTGATATTTATTTACTCATTAGCAAATAATTTTCATCTGTTAAACATTTGCATCTTATATGAGAAACATCAAAAGCTTCAGACCTTTGATGACATTTATCCCCATCAGTGCACTGCAAATTACAGCGAGGAGAAAGAAAAATCCAAACACAAAGCATTCAAAGCAAACCAGCATGGAAGGCAGAAATGCATCTAGCTCCAAGCAATTATATCTCAATGAATAAACATTGTTCTCCTCTGCTACCTCATGCTGAGAGATACCCACAACCTAGCCAGCACAAACTTAATTCTTTCCATTCCTCTTCCTCATGGCACTGTTGTCACTTTTGTCACAGCCTGAGCTCCACAGCTCTGATATCAGCTGGGTGTACCAGCTACAGGGAGCATGAGAGAGTTTCACCCCCAGAAGCAAAATTCTGCAAGGTGGGAAAGAGAAAAACTCATATGCAAGGCGTGCAGGTATGAGACATTCACTGCTCAGTTTGCAGCATCCATCAAGCCATACATTTCTGAAAGGTCCTGGTTGTAAAGAGGGACACATCCAAACCATTGAGATGTTATGAGAGAGGCAGAGAGGAGAGTAGAGGAGACGGAGGAAATTAAAGTTTCCTTTAAACATAAAAGTGCAAGATGTTACACTTGAACTATCTCTAAAAGTTATGTTAATGGAAATTCAAATATTGACATTTACCTCCAGTGTGATACCCAAGAATGAGAAGTGCTCAATCAACATTGAATGAGCACAGCTCCTCTTTTCTAAACAAACTGACCTAAAAATAAATCAATAAAATCACTAACCCCGTCTTGCACATACCATTGCTGTTTATCAATTCAATAGGTGTGTTACTAGAAGCCTTTAGGAGCAGCTTGAAGCTTGTCTCTGGAGTTCCCCTGGTGACTCTGGCAGGTGGAATGCATTAGCAAATTCTTCACCTATGTTAGGCAGGTAATCAGGAATTATTTCAAATAAACAACTGTGGCTTTCTCCTGTAAGAGCATCATAAGCTCCAGAGTTCCCTCCACTTCCTGGTGCAAACACAACTTTTCACTGTGCTAAACCAAGCCTTAATTTTATCAGTTATACCATGGAACCTGCTCTGTAAGATGCGTGGGCAATATTATTTTCTTTTCCAATCACAGATTGGTAAGCATCACTTGGATGTAATGCCCCAGCAATAATGGAGGCAGATGTCATTAGGGAGCTACAGGCCCAGAGTGTGGAAAGGGGCAATCACTTTACTCTGAAGCAGAGACCACAGAGGAAAAAAGTGAATCTCTAGCCCAGGATTTCCTTCATGCTCCGCCCAAGCAGCGGCGGCTCCACACACCACTCCTCCAGTGAAATCAGGAGCAGTAAAATAAGTAAAACAATAGTTTCAAAGTCTCTGAGGATGTTTGAATCCTTGGCAAAACATGTCACCGTGCACAGCAGCCCAGCAAAGAGTTTGCACTGCTATGAAGGTGAGTTCTGTGCCTACCCAAGTGACAGCAGTGGTGGTACACTCCAAATTGTCTTCTCTCAGATCCTGTCACTTCTTTACCCAAATGTCCCATCATTCACATGCTTGACAGCCAACAGATTAAATAGGTAGAAGGTTAAAAAGAACCAAAACAACTCCACCAGAGATACTGTAGGATAAGGTTTTTATCAGATCGCTGATGTTCATTAAACATCAGAGTAAAAAATGATTAAGTTTAAAACAAACATCGGAGGCTGTCTTCCGCATTGATCTAATAATTTGAGTGACATATTTACAACTGCAGTTTCAATATACCCTTCTAAAGCTGTGTTTTACACAGGTTTATGCTAAATTAACAGTATGATGAATGTTTAAGAGCAGTATCCCTAAAACTACTCATGTTGAATAAACTAACCTACAGATTGAATGTCTCTTTCAGTTGACAATTAATGCAATCATGGAAAGAAAAGGAGGAAGCATGAATGCCAAGGGATGGGAAATGGGAGCCCTGATTTATTTTGCAAAATTAACTCTTGGGGCTTAAATAAAACTCAACCTGTTGGCTTAATTTTGGCTTTTTTCCTATTCAAATACCTTTCTAATCAGTTCAACATGCTAGATGTGTCTCAAACTGGACCTTGCACCTCAGGGGGAAACACCACTGTTGTTATCTCATTCTGTAGGGTACTACCAAGAATATTCCATATACTTTTTCTGTTTTTAATCCAGACATATCATTAGCATACAGAAACACCACCAGCAGATAGCACCAAGTCCTAATAAGCAATGTCTAAAATATTTTTCTAATTACCAAGGAGTGAGGTGTCCTAAACTGAAGTCAGCAAAGAGCCCTTTCACCACAGGACAGGGCAGGAATGCAGAGGAGGTGGAAGCAATGTGTGGAACTGTAACTTGGGGCCGACACATTTGCAAGGGAATATAATCTCACAGCAACATTTTTCTCTGGTGAAGCATCAGAGCACTTATTTTTAAGCACATATTTAAATCCCATCAACATTTAAAAGCGTTAAAGAGCGTGTTGAAATGCTTTACTGAGCTGGCCTCAAGAAATAACTCACTTCCATAGATCACTCTGATACTGGGGTATAATACAAACTGGAGTTGGCCACATATGCCTGCTTCCAGAAGATGAGGAAAAGCTGAGGGAATTGGAATTGTTCAGCCTGGAAAAGAGAAGGCTTCGGGGTGAAGTGATTGCAACTTTCCAGTACCTGAAGGGAAGAAAGGCAAGAGAGGAACGATTTACAAGGACAAGGGATAATGGCTTTAAATTGGCAGAGGGTGCATTTAGAGTGGATATCAGGAAGAAATGTTTTACTCAGAATGGGGAGACACTGGAAAGGGTATTTCAGAGCAGCCATGGCTGCCCCATCCCTGCAAGTGTTTAAAGCCTGGCTGGATGGATCTTGGAGCAAGCTGGTGCAGTGGAAAGTGTCCCTACTCCAAGAATTCTTCCTCCAATACCAACTATTAGTTGGGATAGCTGGGCCACTACAGTCACTTCATCTTTAGGGGTAACAAAAAAAGAAGAAAAAGCCCAAACCAAAGAGCACCATCATTGTGTCCTACAGCCTGAAGAGTGGAGGGAAAGCAGGGAGGGATTTGTGCCTCAGCAGCGTGGCTGTGAGTCACGCTGCCTCCCGGGGCTGCTCCTTGGGTGGTACAGCTTGCACACCACCTCCTGCTCAGAGGATGAGCCTGGAGTCACCATCCAGATCTTTGGGAAGGGAACAGACACCGATTTTACATAGGCTTGGTCAAACGGCCTGTGTGATGTTATCCAACATGCAATTATCAAGAGGAAATTTTCTAAAGCTCAGACTCTTCAATTCCAAAGGGATCCCAGTGGAAAGCACTTCCACGTTTCCCTACCTCGAATATCTTCTCAATTAGTTTTTCTTTTTTGCTTGGGTATTCCTGGTCCTCCTATAATTTATACCACCTACTCAGCAAGTTTCAATGCAGTCAGTACTGACTGACCACAGCCACAGAGCAGCTCCACGCTCACGCCAATTATTTTCAACAATATATGGATTAGATTACACACATGCTGCCAGAAAAAACGATCTACCTCAGATTTAAATCATTAAGAATGGCCCTCTGGAGACAATAATCTCTCCTCAATGTGAAGGCTACAGACAAATGTCAGAATTCTGTCTGGCCCAGGAATGTTTCCTCATAACAAGGCTGGTTTGTGCAATCAATGAGGCTGACAAAATCTCCAATACGCTCTCAGGGCCTGATCCAAGGCACAGGGAAGTTTATGGTAACACTCCCATTGACTAGAGCTCTGTGGGAAACCTTTTTTTTCCCTGACCCATGAGAATTTTTGAGATTTTGGAAGTTTTTCCCATCCTGACCAAGACAGAAAAATCAAAATCTCAAATTTTCACAGCCTGAATATCTATTTGCATCACTCCCACAAAAGAGATAAGATTTAAATTAAAACCTGATTAAAATATTTTGTTCAAAAGTGAAGGGAAAGGACTAAATTTTGAAATTAAAGATGGTTTTCAAAATCAAAAGCATTATATTAAGACATTGGCATTTTTTCAACAAAAACTGAGACATCAAAAACTTGTTGAACAATTCTAACATTCTCCCCTGAACTGCAGAGCAGGTCTTTCCTGCAAGAGTGAGCTCACCTGGGATATTTTACTCTTTAAAAATAGAAATCCCTTGTACACAGGGACTTTATTAATCTTCTTAACAACATAGTTTATGTTCCAGCCACTGAAGAGGGGCGGTCTCCCCTCACACACCAAGAGGTGGAAGCCATTTGATTGCAAGGAGAATAAAAATTCCTCACAGGTAATCACCAAATGTAAACACTACATCTCATTTTAAATCAATTTTAAATCAATTACACTTCCTTTTGCAAGGTGATAGCTGTCAAATCATCTCTCTTAAAGCAACATTTTCCAGCCCCAAAGGTCTTGAACCCCAGTGAGGCAAGCCCCACGTTTGTGTTACAGCCAAAGCCACTGGATGGAGCTGTTAGAAACACTCTCACAAGCTCCAGCAGTGAGTCACGTTTAGACTTTAGGAAATCTGCACTGATATTTTTAACACATTTCCAATGGAAAAGGTCTTGTGAGCAGCAAGGAAGGTCCCTCTCGGTTTACAATATCTGGACAGACTTCTTGCTCTGCTCTAGCAGGCAAACAGACACAGGGACACTCTACAAAGGCCCTGAGAGCCAACTGAGGTATTCTGCAGAATATGAGCAAGCAATACTGATAAGGCATAAACATACACCTGCATCCCCACATCAATTACATTTCCTGTGAGGAGAAACTGTCTTGGACCCTCAACATGAATTAGCATTCAAAAAAATAATCAGAACAGAACAAGGCCCACACCAGGTGGAGAGGAGAGAAGAAATGGAGGAAAAGATAACTATTGACCAACTGCAGTCCTAAAAAGAACCTTGCAGAAAAACTGGAATTTAAATTAAAAAGTCCTGATAGCCAATGCTAAGATGTTCTGTGCATTAAGCAGTTCCTGCCAAGATTTGAGTCACTGGAATTCATAATTCTTAAGGGCAATAGTTTCCCAGACAAAGCATCACTGGTAATAGTAATATAGGGCTGGCATTCATTATTCTTCCTATATACATGTGTGTGTTTATGTATAGCTAGAGAAGAACACTGACAATCCAAGAGCTAATATTAAACCAGAGGAAAGCACCTGCAAATAAACAGCTCCTCCACAGAAACTCCCGAATTGCCATTTTCCAGTCTCTGGCCCCCAGGGCCATGTGAACTGTCTGGCCTTCAGAACCCGGAGCACACTTTTCCACATGATAGAGAGAGCAGAGCACCTAAGCTGAGTGTCAAAAGAGGAGCAGGCACCCTGGAGCAGCACAGAGTGTGCTCTGTGACACCAGCCATCCCCCTCTGGAATGTACCACTCCAGGAGCACCTCTGCATTTACCAGGCTGTAAATCCCAGGGCTCCTCCTGTGCCGTTGACTTGGATAACCAGCGCGGGAAGTTTAGCTTATTTTTCATAATAACTTCAAAATAAGTGCCTGTGTCAGCCCAGTGAGCAATCTACCCAGATATCTCCCCCCTGTATCTCTCTGGCTCTCGATGAGCTGTCAGGAAATTCAGGATAGCAGTCAGTTCCCTCACTTCTAGTCAGAGCCCAAGGCTGGTTTCACAGACACTCCTTCAGCTTCCCACTTTAAACCTCTTGCTGACTGGGCCATGTTTTCTATCACCAGCCACCTTTCCTTTGCTATCACCTCAGCTCCCACAGCAGGCAAATCCAGCAGCTTTCCCAGCACATGAGCCCTCTTGCAGTGCTTCCTGGACAAAGTAGCACTTGAGGTCTGTGACTCCCCCAGCCCCTTATTGTCGCATCCTTGATCCCATTCACGCTTTCACATGCATCAGGCCAATTCACCGCCCCCTTGCCCCATCACCATCCAAATGCAAAGACTCATCTGTTGCCTGAAAGGTTTTCAGATGGTGCAGCAGATGGAAAAAATGCTTAATTTGTCTCCAGTTTGTTGCATTGGCACTATGCATCACGTTTGCTGTTAAAGTAAGAAACGAGGGAGTCAAAACATGTGCTCATCTTGCTCCTTCGTGGATTGTGGGGTCCTACAGGGCAAAGGAAATATTGTGTCTCCCCTGAGAATGACTGCATGAAGTCAGATTGAAGATTTCAGAGTGCAGGATGGGTCCAGCTACAACTGTTAGACAGCAAGCAAAAAGCACAAAGAGAAGTTGGCTGAGAGGAGCAGGAACTTGCCTACGGGAAAGACATTTTATAAAGAGCTTCATTTGACAGGAAAGACCTTTTATAAAAGAGGTTCATTTGTGGGATGATGTGGAACACTCAAAGGCTTCATAGGGACTGCATGGAATTAGCTACAACCTTATAACAGTCACCAAAAACCCATAGACACAAAGACTGAAGGGCATAAAGCAAACTGTAATGCTGTAGGGGAATAAGTGAGTTAAATTGCATCCCTCTGGGAAGTTGTGAGCTTCCCACACCAGAGTGTTTTCTCGTCATTTTTGACAGAAGCACAGCCTAAAAAAATTGAGCTTTTTCCCATCATCTGATGCATGTGTAATTTAAGAGTGTCATAGTTCTGCCTCAAGAGTAATGCACCATGACATTATAGATTGTCTGGGTAGATCACATATCTATGAAGACTACAATAAACCAGAGTCAAAAAGCCATCCAGAGGTCTGTCCTGCAAAAGACACATAAAGCTATATATATACACCTTATTCAGCAGTTTATCTGATGCTCAGAGTACTTCTGAAAGAAGCACTTCCACTAAATGATAATCTCAGCTTTGTTCCATACAACAGAAATGGTTTTATTCTCAACCTGCAGATTCCCATGCATAGAAGATGACTGAATTTGAAAGACAATGGATAATAAGTCTATCCATTCCCTTTTTAATTAAACTTGGAAATTAGATGCCTGTTTCATCATTGGTATTCCTGATTTTTTTGGGTTTATTCTGGATTTTGGCAGGGCTGAGCTTGGGGTTTTTTTTTTAAGGAAAGCAAACTGAAATAACTGTATTGTTCTACTGTGGAGAGAATTTCCACACTGCCATCAGAGCTTTATGAATATGTACATACATACAGCTGTTCATGCCACCAAGAGCATGGAAAAATTTTGCATCCAGCTTTGGAAAGCTTTTTTTCTTTTCCCCATGAAAGTGGGAAGTTAAACTTTCAGACTTTGAAAGGCCCTTTTATTCTTTCTTTCTCCATGTTGAGCCTAAGGAGTAAAGCATAAGAGGTGACAAGAATAAAAAATAAAAAGAAGAAAGAAAAAAATCAGGAAGGGAACAAAGTTTGAAATCAGAACTCAGAAGTTCTGTCAGCTATTTTTCCAGATAAAAGAAATTCTTTCCTGAACTTCTTTAAAAGGGAAAAGTGCTCTGATATCTCTTAATTTTGAAAGCCTTTCTAGTCTAAACTTGCACTACTATTACTCTTGTGCTTATTACAATGCAATTCATCAAAGATTCAACTATTAAGTTATTGACATAAAAATATCCACATATAAAAACATGTGCTACAATAAAAAGCATCTTTTGAGAATTAAAGCACATCTGGTATGTGAGCACTGTCTCACACCTAAATAATGTGTGCTCTTGGTTTCTACAAATTCTGAAAATGCAAGAGGACAGGAAGATTATCCACAAATTATATCAGTTTTGTATGAAAAATAAAAAGTGTCAGTGAGAGCATTCTTCATCCCTGAGATAGAAGGGCAATTTGCTTTCTCTGCTCCTTCCTGTGACTTGCTCAGAGGACTGAGCAGTGCAGTGAGTTTTGAAATCAGAGACACCAGAACCTCTAATGGTTTTTAAGCCCAAGCTCACTTTTTTTTTTTGGCAGGAATACAAGATCGCCCCATTCCTGATGATTAATGATCAAAAGAAATCAGCTAAAGAAAAAAAAAATTAAAGTGCAAAGTCTAAAGTTTATGGACCTACAGAATAACTTTTCCTGACACACTGGAGGAAAAAGGAAGTAAACTCAAGCCACTGAACTCTCTGGATTGCACAGGCCTGTGACAATGACCTGAATCTCATGTCTGGCTTCAAATGTACACCAGAACCACGATGAAATAATGCATTCAACACTGACATTCTTGAGAGGGCACTCTAGGTTAAGGCCAAAACCCACAGGTATTGCAGATAAACAGAATTAACTAAGATTAAAAACATCCCATACTTTGTGTGTAAAACTGTTCCTCCAACACCCAAGCAAAAGACAAGCATAGATACATGCACTTGCTACTTCTCTGCTGCTGGGAATTCTGCCAACATGCAGGATCAAACCACACTTCCATATCATTCCCAGATGTGCAGCCAGCAGAACATCCTAGAGCATCACCTCCACAGTCTGTCCTAGGAATCAAAGCTGTTCTCCATCCCACCCACCACTTACACCTCCTCATCATTCACCCATCAGCGAGAAACCGAAGCACTGCACAAACCCAGCCCTGATTTAGGCTTTGGGCACTGCAGGACCTGCCTCTAACTCACCACATTTTAAAGGATCTACCCCAAAGCAGCACGTGTTTTCCCAGGCTCCAGCTACACTCTCCGGGGCCATCCCTCCCCTGCAGTAATTTCCACTGGGGAAAGGAAGGCCAAGGGATGCAGCTGGGAGGGGTCTGCCCGTGCCTGACCCTGGGGCAGCAGCAAGAGCCCAGGAGGTGCTGGAATCCCTCCTAACCTTCTGGAGGATTTTCCCAGCTCTGCATTTTTGCAGTGGGACTCTCCCCCCCCTTCCACTGACAGCCCCATCCCAGGGAGCATCCCTGGAATTGCCTGAGAACAATACACCAATGTGATTTCAATTAGGGCAATCACAAATTCATGAAGGTTCAGCCCTCACCATCTGTCCAAAGGGAGCAAGGCTCTGTGTGGTTTGGGGCTTGGGGGTTTCTCCCCCTTTTCCCATCCTCCTTTCTTATGAACCATTTGACAAACCCATCTACATAACAGATTAAATGGGTTTCATGGCAAAAAAATAAAATAGAAAATTAAGGCAGTTCCGCTATTAATTCCCACCACATTGGAGCATTACTTTAATTTATCACTTAACATGTACATAATTTAGCATAATTCAAAATTCAAGCACATTAAACAAAGACAAGAACAACAATAGTGAAAGCTTATTAATAAGACTGATTCTGTCTTTCCAGAGGAGTAATGTCTGCCTGAAATCACAATTCCACTAAAACTTCTGCTTCAAAAATTTAGGTGTACTTTGCCCTGGAAGACAAAAAATGGATTAAACTATCTGAAGCAGAATAATCAAACAGGAGGAATTTTATAAGTTGCTGCATGACTGTCTCAAAACCTTTACTTCCTGTACACATAACACACAGGCAGTAAATTTAAGATTTTAAAGCCTTTTAAATCTTGAGGGAGCCTGTCAGACACTTGCCTTGTGCTGCCACTTTCCAGGGCAAGAGGTCAGGCACAGGTCTGCCTGGACAACCAGCACCTCACCCTGTGGATATTCCACATGTGGCAACTTCCACAACCCCACACAACCAAATTAACTGGGGTGGCTTGTGGCCCTGAACCCTCACACAGAGGATTTCATGTTCAGGCCTCCTTTCTGTCCCAGGAAGGGTAGAAAATAAAGTGCCACAAACCAGGATGCTGTAGGGAGTCTCAGAGCACTCTTACAGAAAGGGAAGTGCTGAGATAGGAAGGTACATCCAAAATAATTCCAAACACTTGGCCCCAGGTGTGCTTTGGGATGCTTTGCAGAGCCTGGCCCATGACAGAAATTGCTGGAAAAACATGTGGGAAAGGAGGAGGACAAGAAAGGAGACAAAAGATCCTTCTTCCAACATACTGAAACAATTAATTAAAGCAGATTTAATCATTTCACTCATGTTGAAGGGCATAAATCCATGCTAAACTCACCACACTGAAGATAATGGAACAAGTCATGGGAAGGAAGATATTACTGAGTTAAAGAGCAAGGAAGGAGAAAGCAAAATTCTTTGCTTTGTTTCAAGAGACTGTAAATTTATGTCATCACACTGAGATGCAGGGATGAGTAATTTATTCAGATCATGGACCTAGCACATATCTTTTCTAGTTTTATCTCTGTCAATACAAAAAAATGCATTTCAACATCACGTTTCAAAAACGGTGATTTTCTATATTAAGAAACAGCTTTAGTAGTCTAAAAACTAACACTTTTCTACATGTCAGCCAAAACTCCCTGTTTATTCCCCTTCATTGCTCAACATCTGCAGCCTGAAAGGAACCTTTGCACACTGACATGGCTGTCTAGAGAGTGCCAGGCAGCAGAGCTCTTATAAATCACCTGCCATCTGCAGGAAAGGAAATGGACATCACCTCTGCCCTTTCATCCCCCAAAATGATAGCTGCACACAATCACAACCATCACAACCACAAATGGAGACAGATTAAGAGATGAGGAAGCAGAGGGGAGCAGAAATCAGTTCTTCCACCTACAAATAATTAAGACCTAGGAGGATTAACCTCATCTTGTAACTATATCATTTAGTGCAAATATAAACAACAAAAAACAATTAGAAAATATTGAAAAAGCATTGAAAAGTACTCAATCAAACTGAGTTTAAAGGAGCTTTAGTATGGTCTTCAAGTGAGTCACGACTGGGTGCAAACTGGTTTTGCAAACCTGTTTCTAGACCAGTATTTCAGCAATTTAATAAGTCAGGGAAATCCATTCAAGCCCAACTCCAAAATCCCTCTCCCTGACAACACAGTGCTAGTGACTCCTCCTATTTTGGATGACTATGGGACCAAGAACCACAAGAGCTACAAATTTGCATTTTAAGAATATTGTTCTTGATTGTTCCTGTGCATTGTGGAAGGAGAGGAGTGAAGGATGAAACCATATTTGTCCAAATAAATCACTGAAATCTTACCCAGACCACCCCATGAATAGGCACCTCAACTATCTTTCACCAGTGCACTTATTCCTCTCTCATTCTCCTTGATGACTTCTGAAGGTAACTTTGAATTTTGGAAAAGCCTGCAGCCCTAGCAATGAGAAAAGATGTTTCCTAGAAACTAAATTCAGAGTTTTACCTTCAAGTCTTCTAACAGAATATTTCTCTCCCTTACTCTTATCACACTGAATACTAAACAGGAGGGATTGATTTGAAAATAGGGGGAAAAAAAACTCTCATTTTTTAAATAACTTTATGCACTGAAGTCATCACGAGTTTTATCATCAATTTAGAGGAAGTAGAAATTCACATTTAGATTGTATCTCAAGATATAGACCAGAGTCCAGTGATATTTCGTGTACTGACAACTTTTATCAGACATTTCTCATAATTCATTGCATCTACTGTCTACAAATATCTTTTGCAATGAAAAAGCCTGTTTCCATAAAGTTGAGGATGCTCCAGTCCATGGCACCACTTGAACAGCAGTTATTTATGAAAGCTTAATGGTGGATTTTTTTTTTATTACATTTTTTTGGCAAATAGTGAAATTCTGATGCACAAACCCCCCTCTCAATTTAAATTTGTGCCATATTTTTCAGAAGCTGCAGAAGTTTGAGCACCTCCTGGACTGCTTTTAAATACAGCAAGCCATGATGAGAAGTCAGGTCTGATACACAGCAGGACAAGGACAATTTGCAAAAAATTATTTTAATTTCTTATGGGTAAAGTCAGCAGGCCTACAACACACAGTCTATGAGATCAATGTTAATTTTACTCAAGGAGCTTTGAAAGCATTACAAATTCCTATGCAAGAAATTTCTGGGCTTAAATATCGTGGTATTTGGATTGGTCTAACAAGTTACATGATGCATCTTGCTTTAGATAAGAAATTAAAGTTCTTCAGTAAAATGTTTTTGCAGCAGTTTTAACCAAACAGAGCATATAGTTAAATGAAGGCATGAAACAGCACTGCTTGCTTCTCCTACCTTCTTCAAAATATTCCAAGAGTTCAGATAAGTTCACTGCAACACATGAATGAAGTTTTGGGACAATTCTGATTTTCTTTAAGACTATTCACTTAATACTGTTGTTCAAAAAAAAACAACCCAAATGCCTGAAAAGGTACAGAATTTGTTTTGTGGGAACATGTTTCAAGTGGCACTCAGATAGTGGCTGTTAAGCATGCCTGGCACTCAGAAGCTTCTGGCACAAAATTGAACTTCAGTTTTTCAAAGGAAGATGAGCACTCAATACTCAGCAGTTTTCGAAAAACAAACCAATTTGAGCCTTTCTGAAAGTCTGTCCTTGATTATGGAAACTCAGTAAGATCAGTTCTGAGAAGGGAGGCTCATCATCACTCCCAAAACTCAGCTGCTGGACCATATCAGAGCTTGGCAAGAGCAGCCTACATTCTTCACTGTCAGCTTCAACCAGGACTAAGTGAAGACAAGCCTTTCAGTCAAGGTAAATGTTGGATTTTTAATATTTAATAAAAACACCCCATTCCTATGAACCCATTAGCTAATAAAAAACAGCTCTGCTTCCAGAGCTAGAAGATAAAGAAGAGGAGTTTAAACTTTAAGGGGAATACTGCAGTAAATTATTACATTCAGGAATTACATCCTTAACTGGTGCAAACTGGCACAGCTTCAACAGGGCCCTTAATGTTGATTAACATCAGTACAGGATCTTGCCTAACCTGTTCAGCACTGACAAACACGTGCACCCTTGTGGTGCTGGCCCCAGAATATCAAAGACTTGCTTCCAGCAGGCACTAGTCAAAGAGAGACAATTCATAAATTATAAAGAACAATAAAGAAGTTTTTCTTCATTTTGTATGGACTCCAAAAAACTATTTTCTTTTCTTCTGCTTTGGTTATTTTTGCTTGTGGAGGCTTTGGTACAGCAGCAGTGGAAAGTGAAGCTGTCTGGTTAATCTGAGGTCAAATTTTGTGTAGGCAGCTGCAATCCAAGCTTCCCCACCCTGCCCTACCACTAGAGTGAACTCTGACCTGCTGGGACCACCCCCTCACTCCTGCAACAACTCGAGCCACATTTCTACCCAGTGAGCACAGACAGTCTGCTAAAATGCCAAAATATCTATGTGTGAAAATACATGTGCACACGGTCAGGTCTCTGTGACTCTTTCGCTTGGAAAACACCCAAGACCACCAAATGCATTTGGCAGACAGGAATCTACTGATGAACCAAGGCACTCAGTGCTTGTACTCTGTCCTTGGGAATGAGTTAGGCTTTTGAACTGGAGCAGTGGTTTAAGGGAAAAAGAAAACACACATGCACACAGAGCCACTGCCATGCCACAACCTCGTGTATCTACAGCAAGGCTCCCAATCCATCTAAGCCCGTGACATCTGCCAAAATATCAAGCCTCCCAATTCACGTCTGCCATATTCACAGCAGACTGCTGGGTGGTGAGCACTTCTGGGGTCAAGCCACTGATTCAGGGGCCTGAATATGGATTTAAAATTTGGATTTCCTAGGCTGGCTAGGTGATCAGCCTGTTGTTGCCCTGATACAGAGACATGCCCTTCAGGAACTTGGAAAATCCCACCCTAGAAACCTACAGCAAATTCTGGCTCCTGAACACTTACAGCATATGCACACCTTTAACCCTTTAGCTCATGATCAAGAACAGCCTCATTTATTCCAATGCTGCAGCAAAGCACAGAGAACATCAGCTGTGAAGTGCTGACCCCTTGAAGGGCTAGGCCAGAGGAAGGGCAGCAGGAAGTTTCACCATCCTGATTTTACAGGTGGGAGACTGAGGCACAAGGAAGCAAAGGAGGGGCAGGAAAGATCTAAGTGATACGTTCAAGGCCACCCAGGAAGGCTGTTGCAGAGTGAGTGCATGAATCCACATTTCTCACCACACCCCGCTCCCCTCCTCTCTGCACACAAAACCTCCACTCTTGGAGCTGCAGGAGAGTTTCTGTGGGTCAGTTCTGCTGTGGATGGTGGCCACCCAGAGGAGCCCACGTCCTCACAGGTGCAGAAGGGACCAAATCTACTTGCAGCTCTTGAATCCATCCAGCAGAGAAAGGACCAGTGTATGAATGAGTGCTCACATCCTGCTCCTTAGGCTCAATGAGACAGAGCTGGCAACAGAGTCCTTGGTGAGGACCACACTGAAAAAATCTCAGGGAAGAATGGTCAGTGAGAATTTCCTGATCAACACCGGCTGCTGAAAACACAGGAGAAAAGGAGGCAGCCTAGATAAGCACTTTAAAAGGCCTGTTCTGATGATTTAAGAGAAAGGAGAACAGGATAGGCCAACATGAAGAGAGTGCACCTCAGAGACAGAGAATGAAGGATTTAAACACAACTGGGCACATGAGTCCCTGCACTGCTTTTGTACAAGTCACCCCAACTCTTCTTCTTCACTGGTTTTAAACTATAAAAGCCTTGAGACAAGGACTGTGACCACATCTGTCTTCATTTCACACTAAGCTGTGGACAGTCACCACACTGGAGTTTGAACCCTGTTACCATTCAGATTAAAAGTTTATCATACAAGTCTGGAAACTTTTTAAGACCATAACAGCTTTTGTAGCTAGAGGGTCAATTCAATCACTAAACATACATTAAAGAGTCAACCACAAAAGGCAGAACAGGAGGGAGAAGAGTTACTAAAATATTCTCCAATTTGTGTTTCCTAAATCCCCTCCCAAACAAGAAAGACATTTGTCCCTGACTGATAGGAGAGAGCCCAAGAATCAGCTGTCCCCAGCCACACATGGATGGACACAGGCACAGAGAGTAACTCCACAGGCTCTGCTGTGGCATCACTCAATGCTGATGCAAACTTGAGTGTTGGCTGTGTAGATTCTCAGGGGAGATCCCTGATGTGCCTGTACAAGGAAACCCCAGCAGCTGTGGCATTTAGGAATCACTATTACAGGGCTTTTTAAAAAAAAGGCTCTGACTTGATTGTTTCCCAGCTAACTGGGAACATGGTCCAGGATCCTGATTCAGAGACATCCAGCCAACCTGCAGGTAACATCTGCAGTGCCACTGGCAGCTCAGCTGTTTGACAGAGCTCCCTGCCTCTGGTGAGCAGGGAGGGAGATCCTTTTGGAACACACAGACCAGTAAAGCCAAGATTGGCACAGTCTGGCTCCTAGAGAACACAGAGCATGATATCCACCACTAGGCTTTGGTCTACATGCCACAGACTGCATTGGTGAGAACCAAACACTGCATCCATCCCAGCATTTGTGTTCAGAATTACCATTTTGAAGCAAATTCACCCTATGAACTGGAAGGTGGTCTTAAGTCATAGGTTGACTTGGTGATCTCCAAGTTCTTTTCCAACCTAGTGAATTCTGTGATTCTGGATCACACCCAGGCTTGCCTCAGCGTGGATTAGTGTGGGACCTTCTCTCAAAGGTTTTGGACCACAGGCATTGGGATCTATCCAGCCTAGAGCACACGCAGCTACAGGGGCTCAGCACCGACTGCTTTGATCCGCTGATGCTGCACCAGATTAGCCACCAACAAAGGCAACACAGCTTGGAAATTACTGAGAATTAATTGCCCTGTTGATGTGAGCATTTTAATAAGAAATAATTACCATGAGCAAAGAGATAAAAGTGAAAAGCAAACTACAGAACAATTCCTGTGGTCGGAGAAGAATGGCAATATGTGTAAACTGAAAATGTAAAATCCAAGTCACAGCACTTAAGTCTTGTCTGAACAGCTATGAAAGTAGTTTGCACAGAAAGATGGTCTTTGGGCAACAGCAGAGCTCTGTTTATAAAACAGAACCTAGTTCTCACTCAGAAAAGCGGGTTTTAAATGGATGCTTACTCCAAAAATAAAAATTTCAATTAGTTTTGTATTTTTTTCCTTCAAAAATTAAATCACTGAAGCCATGAAGAATTTGAAGAAAGAAGATAAACCACGAACACAAATTTTTCATTTTATCTAGATCAAATATCAGTATGCTTGAATTTCGACTTCACTAACGTTTCAAGTTTTTGTTCCAACTTATTAGCAACGCAGACTAAGAACATGAACCTCATACAGGAGTAAAGATTATCACCAACATTCATAGCAGAAAAACTATCCCTCCTTATAAAAGTGTCAGTTGGTTCAAAACTTGTCAAAACGCATAAGATCCCCACACACATCTTCCCCCTATGCAATTGACCCAAATTCTGGAAAAAGATCCCAAAATTAAAGAAATCATTAGTAAATTAATAATGGCCTCAAAAATTCCCCCACAGCAATTTGTCAATATCAGCCTCTTAAATAACAGTCCCACAGAAAGCAAGATAAGGAGAAATTCTGACTTTCTACTGATGCCACAGTAATTTAGAAGGCAGAGTACAAGTTAAGAAAACAAAATTTTAAAAATCTCAGCATCAAACTCCATGCTCACACTTCAGCCAAAGAGAAGAGAGATCTATTGTTGCCCAATAATCCATTATTTCACTGAATTCTGTAAACACAGACAGAAAAATCTCCATTTCAAAAATCCTTAGGTACAGTACATATGTGTAGTAGGACACAAGAGCTCTCTCGAGGCTTTCAGCCCAAGTTTTGCACAGGCTGTAATGAAAACCAAAAGTTTCTTCCATTGCCCAAATAAATAGACATTCCTTTTACCCACTGGCAAGTAAAAGACTGAGGAGACATTTTCAATCATGAATCAATTCTTTTTCCTGGCAGTTTAATGGGATTTTAGGAGTGTCATATCAGCCCCCAGAAAATCAGGGTCCCCTTTGTGCCTGTTTACCTGTGACAAGTTTGAAAAGGTTTGGGGTAAAAACAGACACGAGCAATTCTAACTCTACTGAACAGAAGCATTACTTCTGCATTTTCAGGCAGAATGGAAGTTCCAACTCGGGAAAGAAACACCAAATATAAGAACACCACCAACTTGCTCTGAGTTAACACAACTGGCGTGGCATTATATCGCTTTCTCAGGACAGGGAAAGAGTTTTCTCTCATGTCCCATTAATCTTTGTGGCAAGTCCTGTCTAGAGGTGACAAGGAGCAAAATGAACAGTCAGTTTTATGAAGCAGAGCTTCCAGCCAAAATCTGCTTGCTCAGAGACAGATGGCAAATACAGCCAGTGCTTGGAAACTACAGCTGCATGTCTCAGCTCTCTCAGATCTATGTGTGTGATCATTAAAGATTTTCAAATTATCTAATAGACCAGAGCCTCCTGCAGATTCGGGTTCCCAGTCTCTTGTTTTCTTTACGGAGGACCACATGAAACTTATCCAGAACAAAGTCAAAAGAAAACAGTTCTCAAGCTTTTCCATTTAAAAGCATTCTACACGCACAAATTGAGTGAGCTCAATTTTGTCCTGTGTCATTTGCTCAAACTCTGCATGAGCAGGACATGAGTTGGGAACCAATTACAGCAGGAAGACTGAAGAGCTCTCACTGCACCTCTCCAGCCTGGACACACAGGTGGGCATCACCCTCCTCCTTCTCTTTTTGCTCTGGAGGACACCTCCAGCCTTCCCGGGTGCCATGGGGCTGAGCACATGAACATCGACCTACCTGCACTTTTGGAGAGCTCCACAGAGCCTCTGAACCCATTCCCAGCCTGCTGCACACGCACAATTATTGCTGGCCAGGTTCTGTTCAGCCCAGTGCAGACACCAGCACCTTATGGCCAAGTGTAGAACATGCCCATGGGGCTCACAGGGCTCTCAGGAACTGCACTGAGGCTAAGAAAACATTTTATCTTGTGTTTCTTCAATGGTAGAGAGGATCTTTCCCACAGGCTCTCCCAGATGTCACAAATACTCCTTGTTTTACTCTATTAACATCTTTTTTTCCTATATAAACACAAGCTCCTCAGTGCTAAAAGCCTGACCAGCATCCAGTTCCAAAGGCTGAGGAATCCCATCACAGCTCTTTATTGCAACCAAGCTGGCAAACACCTGGCAGTACACCAGGATAAGACTGAACATTTCCTGCCAAATCTCATCAAGCATCTTAGGAAGAAATATCTCTCTGGAACAAAAAGCTTTCCTCTCTCAGGGTGGGAAGTACCCATTCTGACAGTGTTCATTAACAAAAACTTTGTTTCATTTCAGATGTATCCTCCTGACTTCCTATTTCAAGCCATTCTTCCAATAAATCCAAGCAAACGCAGGCTTTGGCTGGTAGTTGCACTAAACAAGCAAAATTACTTTATTACTTTATGTAATAAAGAGCTTCAGCACTCCTTAATCAAGATTTTTACTGAAATATATGAAAGCAAGAACTAAAAAATATTCATTTGGAGAAAGAAGTTTTTGTTTTTAAAGTTCATATTACCCATGGTATGAAAACCACACTTTCTGTATGGATACCTGTGTTTCCATTTCTCATTACTCATTAGATCTATGAGGGTTTTCTGTTTGCGTTTTTATCCTTAAGTGCATAAAACCCTCATGAAGGCCATTGAAGTTTTT
This sequence comes from Thryothorus ludovicianus, assembly GCA_013397245.1. Taxonomy (NCBI): domain Eukaryota; kingdom Metazoa; phylum Chordata; class Aves; order Passeriformes; family Certhiidae; genus Thryothorus; species Thryothorus ludovicianus. The sequence continues at coordinate 508,017 of VZTB01017130.1, read as the reverse complement.
TAAATGGCTTGTGACCCTAACTTCCCTAAAAGACTACCACCAAAATCTTGCTTCAAAACACATTCCATATAAAATACTCCAAATAAATGCAAATACGGAGGGAGTTCCTCTTGTTACCTGATTTGTGACCATGATTGACTCTCTTAAATTACTGGTATGCAGACCATAAGCCAAATTCTCCAGGCAGAAACAAATCTGAAAACAAACAGCACAAAAAATAGTTCAGTTTGATACCTGGACAACCAAGTCAAACAAAAATGTATGTTCAAACATTGATATTTGGCTGTGAGAAGTCTCTGCCATCTTTTAGCCTTGCAACCAAATAAACTCAGATATTTTTGTATAGCTGACCACAAGCAGAGAAGGTCAGTGTGTCCCACACAATGCAAGTCTTGGGTGAGGAGTCCCCCAGAAAAGGTGTTTACTTCACAGAAGCAGGACAAGTAGGTGAGACTGCAAAGCAACTTCTCTTTCTGGCTATGACTGATAAAAACTCATATGCATGCAAAGGGAGGGAGGACAACAACAACAACACAGCCCCAGCCTTTGCCAAGCTGCATTAACCTGTTTATTCAGAAAGCTTCTCCAGATCCAGGGCAGCAACCCCATCCGACAGCTTTGTTCGGCAAGATTTCGGAGCCGTGTAAACTGCAGACACCCTATCGGAGCAGCTTGCAAAGTAAATCACTTGGATGTAAAGTTTATGCAAACAAGAAAACCAAAACAATCCTCTCATTATTTTCTTCAACCAATTATGCCAAATCCAAACAAACAAAGATATCACTTATGTGCAGAGAACACAGCCCAATGCTGGTTTCACACAGGAGTGACCAACTCCAGTAAATTAAATGCCCAGGGCTTCAGAGGCTTCATCTGGTCCTAATTTTCAATTGGTAGTAAAATGATATGTTTTTTTCACTTTCATTGTAGCTTGTTTTCATCTAGTTTGAGTTTCAAGACAGCCTGTTTTGCAAGCTCTGATCTTCTACACTAAAACAAAAGTGGACTTTAAAAACACGCAATAGCCGACGCAGCGGCACCGCCGAGGCAGCTGAGCTGCTGCTCTCTCAGCTGACTGAAGGATTCGGGTTCCTGAGGCCAATAAAAGCTGGGAGCAGAGCTTTATAGATGGAGGAAAGGATTTGGCAGGGTGGAAATGTATGGTCCAGGAATACTGTCACTAATGCCAGAGGGAGATGGAGTTATGCACTTGCAGCACCACGCTTGGCTGGGGCAGAGGAGCATTCTGAGGATTGGTTTGTTAACCATAAAAATCGGGACACAGCTTTGCTGATCCTAACCAGATTAAATTAGAACCTTCCTAAAAGTCAGTCTTGCAGAAGTTTCCCAAGTACCCTGTCTCTGTGCAGCAGGTCAGGCACAAGGACACTCAGCCAACCTTTCCCAGGAGACCTGAACTACCTCTCCTGAACACCCAATTAATTGAATGGTCTTCACTGAAATAGATTGACACAAACCATGTGCACATCTACTTCAAATGAAAGATTCCACAAGAGCAAATAAACACTTCTTTTTCAGCTTTCCCTCCTCCCCCTCAAAATGAGACAGTCTAATTTCATATCCTCTGATCTGAATAAATAATTCAGAAAGCAGCCTATAGCCCCACAGCCAGACAGATTTCCCAGGGTAGGATTGCTCAGCCTCAGCTCCCACCACAGCTTTGCCTCCCACCGTATCTAACTTTAAATCCTGCTGCCAAAACATCTCTCACTGCCCCTCCAAATATTCCCAGTTTTCTTTCTTCACTTGCAGGATCACATATCTGAAGCTCTCTCAAGACCCTGCAGAACCTCTCTTGGCTGGCCTAAATCAGAAGGAACATTTCTTATCCAAGTAACAGCAACTCCAGCCTACAGCAGCAGAGAATTTGGCCTCTCCCTCAGCCCCTCTAGCCCTATGTGAGCCCATGCCTCCCTTTCCCCCTAGGAATTCAGTATTAGGACTCAGATTTGCTTTATTCACCATAAACCCCTAAACGTACTGAAAATAACTCTGAAATCTGACTCTAATCCATTTTCAAAAGTCACGTTTCCGGTTTTGATTTTTTTAATTCTGGCTACCTTTACACTTACCATCACCAGTCTATATGATGGACAAGATAAACTCCTCAGGAAGCTGGTACAATTGCCCACTTTTGTAACTCTTGCCAGGTACAAGGTGACTGGAAAGAAAGCAAAAGCTGTAATTTCTGTCACTAAGCATCTGCATACTAGCTCTAGAAGGATCTACATGTTTTAGGGAAGTTCTGCCTCATCTAAGGATACACCCTTCCATTTATCTACCTTAATGGGGACAACATAATTCCTGAGGTAGCTGGGCATTTCACCTCTTAAAATCCCAGTAGTTGCTGCAGGTTCAACTTAATCCTGTTTTGTCTCAGCTCCCACTGCTAAGACTTACATGCTCATTTTAATAGTAGCTAAAAAAAGTAAATCAAAATAAAAAAAGCTTTAGCATCAGTGTATATGAATACTCCACATAGAAAGGGGTAGGAAAAAAATATTATTTAAATTACCCAAAGGATTCACAACATAGAACTGTAAGAAAGTTGTCTCATCTCTAGCAGTGCTATGCTTTAGTCATTTAAAAATATTTGCCTCAATTATTTCCTAACGAGGACTCCTCTGTACATTGGCAGGTACACCTACTTAAAAGGTGCTAAGTTTGGTATTTTAAAAAGGAACTCAAGAACAGCTGCTCCGTTTGTAGCACGCTCTTTCTCTCTCTGCATACAATCAGATGGGTGAAAGAGACGGGGTGGGGAAGAATTCCACAACATAATCATTTGGTAACTTATATTATTTTCTTTCAAAGGGCATTACAGTACAATTCTCTCACTTGGAGAACTTCAAGAGAAGATAATTATTCTTGTCTGCCTTGTAATATATATTAAAAATTTTCAAATGTGGCTTTCCAGGGAATTCTGCCAAATATTTTTAGGCACCAGACCCAGCTTTACTTAATTTTATGTTGCCTTCTTAGTCTATTATAAAATACCCTTCCATGCAGTTTGAATTTGGTAAAAAGGCTGAAGCATACTCATTTATATTAGAAACATAAAAATCCCTCTTTCCTTGAAATAGAGCTCTTTAACTCCTAATGTGACAGCCATTCAGATGTTCAGTCAGATCCAGGGCAGCACTGAGCTGAACACACATCAGTGAGCTTTTACTGCCACAAAACCCAAGCAGAAACAGAGAGGGTTGTTGGCATTTCTTTAGGAGATAGCACATCAAGAACACAAAGTAGATTTAAATAATTTTGTTTAATAAACACTTGATTAGCAGTGTGACAGTAGCACCTTGAGACTCAAAAAAAAAAATCACAACCCTGCTACATGAGGCATTATAGAAGCTTCAAAGATGCAAGTACTAAACCTTGAGTGTTGTGATCAGCAACAGGAAAGCATGGGATTATACTTTAGTTGGGGTAAAAAAAAAAAAGCTATTTAAGGTAATATGAGATTATTACCTCAAATATCAGCAATAATGTTTGTTATGAAGGATAAAACAATGGTTGTGGGCAATGCAATCTGCTCCAAGGATTTTACAGCCTAGGCAAACAAGAAAGCCAAGCACAGACATTCAGGCACAGCTCATGATGCAAGAGCAGAGTATGTGGAGCAGGGAAAAGAAAAGTTAAGTAACAGAGAAGGAGGAATAAAACAGATAAACAAATAAAGAGTACTGAGCTGGCATTCTCAGGCCAAAGAGAAAATGGGAAACAGAGGCACAGGGACTTGCTCTGAACCTCACAGAGCAACTCGCAGTGAGAGAAGCCTGACAACCAGATCCTCACTTCAGCATCCACCCAGTGAATTCTGGCATTTCACTTCATAAAAATTCAAGTCTAGCCTAATATAGCCTGGGGAGAAAGGGCAGGCAACCCTCATCCCGAGCTTCCAAAGAGTCAGACATGATTTACACCGCTGATCAGAATAAAGTCCACAGTATTTCCAGCAACCTTCTGGATATGTCAGGGTCTTTCCCCCATCCTTTTACAAATCAGTATCAGAAACTGTAGATAATTAGCACAAAAGCTAATTTTTTAGCAATGTTTCCATGTGAAACATTGTAGTTGTTTCAGTGTTTATTTTGGCTTTCCGAAGTGGGCTGGAATCCAGCTCTTGTGCTCAGCCCCACCTCAGTTATATTCAGCCTGTTATACACAACCAACTTGGAGCCACATTTAAATATGAAACACTTTTAAATTGTATTAATGCTATCTCTTTATCCTTATTACACACTCTAACTCCCCACACAGCTGTCCATATGTTCATTGGTTGACCTCACTCGTTTTACAGAGTTTGTTTCAGAGAGTAGCAACACAGTTTTACTTTTCTTAGCTTCCCTGATAAGCTAAGGAAGCCAGCCCAGACAGCATATTGAAAATTGAAACAGCTCAGTGGACTCCTCCTACCTCCCCCCTCTCTCATGTTTTCATCTTTTATGGTGGCAGGCCAGTCTGTGCCAGACAAACTAGGATTTCGTCTACTCTTCAGTCGCTTGGCTGTTCTTTCCCATAGATATTCCAACAGCAGATTAATGTCAAGCCATGCTGAGCCAAACACATGAATTTCTGAAGACTTCAGCCGAGCAGGAATGCTGCTGGATAGGCTTTTTTTTCTGCTGTTAAGCCAAGAGGTTGCAGCTGAACATGGTCTGGTGTGTGTGAGTAAAGAGGAGCTCTCACCACTGTCAACTAACTCAGGTGTTTGAGAGGTCAAAATAGTGACTCTTAAGTAATGCCAGTGGCTCCATCCACGGCACACAAATGAAACATCCAAGCTCACAAAAGCTGGTGAGAAGCCTTCAGGTTGTTCATTTAGGCCTTTCCTCACCTAGAGAATTATTGGGTCAGGTTGCAAGAAGCCTTGCCTCCCTCTCAGGGCAGCATCTGCAGCCTGGGACACAAGGGCCCAAGCAGACATCACTGTTTGCACCCCACGGATGCCAGAGAGGAATCAGGACAACGCTCCCCTTCCCACCAGCTCTAAACTCAGTGGGATCTCTTGTGTCTTGCAGAAATACCACGTTGGCATGATAATTCTTACCTCTGGAAGAGGTGGCAGCTCCCATTGAGTTTCTTCCCTTATGCTTAATCTCTAATATGGGAAAAAAAAACTTTGAGACTTGCCTGACCTCCTAGAAGTCAATGATAATCCCTTGCTCTAACATCTCTAAGAACATCAGATGCAGATGGGGGAGCAATTTCCCCTGCTCACAACAGAGGAATAATAGAAAGGGAGAATAATAGAAAAGCAAAGATGGGCAAGGTAGACAAACTCAGCAGAGCAGCATACTCCTCTAAATGCAGTTTCTATCCTAGAGTGCCTGGGAATTAAGCACTCAGGAGACACCTGACCAAGCTGATCCCAGCCTGCCCACAGCCCCAGGTCTACCCTGGGCTGCCTCTTTGCAGCTCAGCCTGTCATCCAGCACAGAAACCACAGCTTCAGTGTAAACCACACAAACAAAAACAAACAACACACAAAACCACAAAATAACTGATCCTCAGCAATTCCAGATACTACACATGCAGGCTTTCAGCTTCTCCCCACCACAGGTTAGTGAAACTACAAGACATATCCCACCTATTCCAGCCATGGAAACTGTACCCTCATATAGACTCAACTTAAAAAAAAAACAACTTAGTTATGCAAGAAACTACCAGGCTGAAGACTATTAATGGGACTAAATTCTGATTTTCTTTGGGAAAAAAAAGAAAATCAGAATTTATTGTTATTAAAGTAAAGTAAGACTGTTAAGCAGTTGACAGAAGAGATCACATGGGGTCTTTTCTTTGACTAGAGGCACTAGAACCCACTAGCAGCTAAACATGATTGTCTGCATGATTGACAGAAGGACATGAATTGTTTGTTCCATCAGGAAGTGGGAAAAGAACTTCCAAGCTCATATAGATCAAACTACGGAATGCAAGTGCTTGAGTAGATCCACAGTCAGCCCACAAAAACACACAAAAGAACAAAACCTATAAATTAATTTCTATGCAGTTGTGCAGGGGGTCTGCAAGATGGATCAAAGTTTGACAGTGGTTTGCTCTCCAGAAAGTTTGGAATCCAGGGCTCCAAGCAGTGCAGCTTATGCTCTTCATCTATCAGCAGCTTATGTTTCAAAAAATAAAAAAAATAAAAATCCAGAAATCTAAATGCCAAATTGCAAGCTTCTCAAAAGAAATTCTTAAAGAGCTAAAGGAGAATTGGATACCAATGTTTTGCAGTTAAAAGTGCTGGCACTTTATAAAGAGAAGCCTTTTGTTAGAGACAGGAAGTTTAGTTTATTGCCTGGTGTATACAGTTCACCCACCACATTATTTTGGGCTATTTTCATTCCTCGCACCGTAAAGAGGAAATTCTAAGAACATTTCATTACTTTTCTTTGTTTGATGAACAGCAAAGGTTTGCAGTTTGCTGACCACTGTATTGCTTTGCTGCTTTTGACACACAATTTCACTTCACATAGATCCTCAGGAGGAGAAAACATTTGTTCTCTATAAAAACCAATTGTTTCTGCCCCATTCACTTTAAATCCATCTCTCACCCTCATCTTTCATTACTTCATAGAGAGAATTGCTGAATACAAAACTAGGGGAAGAAAAACACATCAATTGCCTTTTTTTTGTTTTCTATGTGAGCAAAACTTCAGACTCAAACTACTCATAGGCAAATTATGAAAACTTTTCTCCTCCTTTCAGTTTCCACAGACCTTTTCCAGCACACAATCTGTAGCAGAGGAATGAAACCACAGCTATAGTACAGCACAATTATTTAATAGTAAGGCTGCTCTCCTGAAGAGCAGTAATTTTCACCTAGATAGTGCATCTTATATATACTTTGCACAACATGGTTCTGTGCAGCTGAAATTATAAGGCAGAGAGCTAGAATACATGCTTGTCCATCTGCTCTCTCCCTTTCATCAATTTACAAGGTTATCCCTAAATGTTTTTATACCATTCTGGCCTAAGAGAAAAAAAAATAGGATTCCTTATAAAATGGTTGGTTTCTCAAAAATGTTAAGCATTTAAACATTTATTGGAAACAGTTTTAGTTCCTCATTAATCTGAAGATGAAGTATTATTGATTTACAATGAGCAATTCATCCAATATCCATCAGCAGCATATAAAAACAGAGCCTGAGAATTAAAAAGTGGGTGATGCCTGTTTGGCAGCAGTTTCCTGTGTCCTGCCAATGGCACAACCTGTCCAACTGGATGGAAAACAGCCCTGCTCTTTCTGTGTGTGTTCTGTATGCTTGAATGTATATGTCCCACGGATCAGAGGCTAACCTACATTTATTTTTGTATTACAGGATCAGCAAGTATATATTAGATCAAGGCTTTGGGGACTTTACATATTGCTTAACCTCAGTCACCCAGGCTCTTAGTCACTGCAGCGAGCAGCACGGTAAAAATAGATAAATTGCACAGATAGATTGACACAGAGACATGCACACATCTGTGCACACAGACATGCATACCCCTAGGGCCTGATGGAACAGCTCCAGTGCAGCACAGGGAGCTTTGGATCAGGCCCAGCACGAGTATATGATACAGACTGGCTGCCTCTGATCTTTAAAATCAGCTTTAAAATGCTCGTACAGGGGGTGAGCCTCCCTTCCAGGACCTTGGTTTTCCACCAGTGGATCTGTATTGGCTTTAGTGGTGTGTAAAACCAATGCAATGAAGTGGAGAATTATGCTCACATTATGTTTTTTAAGTAGCTTATTAGCCTGCATATTATACTCTGTTTAGTGAGTTGGCAGCTGTGCAAAGGACTCTAAGGACCTAATTCACCGAAGCTGATATGACTCTTCCCACTGGCTTTGGGTCAGGACCCTAAATCATTCTGAAAATTCTGGAGAGAGATATTATAAAGCAGTGCAGTAAAGGTAAAAAGGTGCTAATGAAAGTCCCTTGAGAAGGTCATGGCCTTTATTAGTTTGGAGGAGCTTTCCACAAGCAAAAGGAGTTAAAAAAAAAATTAGAGTGGGCCAAATGTCACTGTACATGACTTATTCTTCATTGTTACCATTTAAAAAAAAATTAACAAAACCCATCCCCATCTCAGGATATGAAAAAAAACTATTTCAGCCTAAATAGATGTGTTTGCACCTAGCAACATGCAGTGAATCTATGGGGTGGGAGCGGAAGGTAGAGATAAACATGTCTGTCCCACCTCCACTGCTGCATGTTTGGCCCTCAAGGTGAATTTCTTGCCAATGTTGCTTGATCTTAACTCTTCCCTCTCCCTCATTTCCAGGCTGCCGACCTCTCAGGAGTGCCAATCACAACTCTCTGCCTTTAGGGCTGCACCTGCTTTTCCCCTCTCTGCTGCCATTGGCCTTGCATGCCTTCCCTGGCAGCCTCTGCCTGTCCCAGCTTCCCACACACACACACGTCATGAACAGGTACAGCAATTGCTTTCAGAACAATGACACTTCTTAGTTTGCTCAGGCAAGATGTACTGCCATTGTGCCAGTTCCTGGAGCCCAGGTTCCCTCAGCACTCTTATGGAGACAGGCAGAGAGAGCTCAGGTGGTTCAACCTGGAGAAGGGAAGGCTCTGGGGACACTCTGGAGCAACTTCCAGTACTAGAGGAAGAATTGAGAATAAGAGGTAGAGCAACTTTTTACATTTGCAGGTACTGATAGGAAAAGGAGGGACAATATTCAACTGAAAGCATAGAGATTCAGATTAGATGTTAGGAAGAAATATTTCACTGTGAGGGTGCTGAGGCACTGGCACAGGTTACCCAGAGAAGCTGTGGATGCCACATCCCTGGAAGTGTTCTAGGCCAGTCTGGATGGAGCTCTGAGCAACCAGGTCTAAGGGAAGGTGCCCTTGTACCTGGTAGGGTGAGCTAGAACAAGACCTTCTTTAGAGTCCCTTCCATCCCAAGCCATTCCATGATTCTGTGACTGTTAACAAATCCCAGTGCTTTGTCCAATGAAAAACTCCTGGAGCCTCAGCAACAAAGGCTTAGGAAATGTCAAAGTTTGGGTGCAAACCCCAGCTCCTGCACCATCTCCCACCACCTCTCTGTCCCCCAGTTTTTGCAGAATGGGAATTAACAAGAGAATTTTGCCCTGCAGAACAAACACAGGAGCAAATGCATCAAAGTTATGTGACAACCAATGCTCACATTTACCCAAGCCCAAAACACAGCAAAAATACCAAAGAGCATAACCAACAACTTCCTGAAATTATGTCAGTCCTTAGCCAAGACTTCCAAGTAAGTCCTTCAAAAGAAGGTGGGCCAGGTTCTGTCCATCTGGTTTGTCAGGATCAATGGGGAGGCCAGGGGGAAAATATGGATTTCAGTCAGGATCTACCAGGAGCCCCTAAGCCACAAGACACAATTGTTACTTTGCAAGGGACCTAAAGATTCAGTGCAACTGATCTACCTCCTCCCTTCTGGCAGGGGCTCAGTGCCCTCAGCTACTGGCAGGTGACAGGCCACCACCAGAGGCACACCTTGCCTGAATATTTCCTGAGCTAGCAGCAGCCAGTGAGCAGCACAAACAGCTCTCTGCACCATGCAGCCTAAAACAGGGCACAAACAACCTGCAGCTTGGATCCCTGGCCCTCGCTGCTCTGCACACCTGAAAGCAAAGCTACCTCAAGTGATAACACTTGGTATAATTCATTGCAGCAGAGCTCCTGTTAGGGGTAGAAATGAGCCATGGCACAGACTCACATTTACCAACCTGAAAAGGGTCCATTCTTTAAGGAAAAAGGCTCTTCACAGCTCTGCCACCCTGACTGTGCCTGCAGGCAGCTCCTGCTGCAGGCTCTGGCTGCTGGTTATCTCCTGCTGGCCCATGGCTGCAGGGATCAGTTTGCAGCCTCTGCCCACAGGCTCTTACCTGGCTCAGCTGTGGCTGCAGGCTCCAGCAGCAGCTCCAGCCCCATCGCACCCAGAGGGACCCCACAGCTGAGCTTGGACAGCAGCAACTCCCCTCCCTGGCTCCTTCTTCTTTGGGTCTCTCTGGATCATTCTTTCTCCCTCAGGGTTCCTCTACCTCCTCCAGGTCCTCTTTCTCCAGGTCCTCTTCCTCAAAGAGCCCTCTAACGGCCCAACCCACTCCTTTTATCCCACCTAGCTTTATTATCCACAGCTGTGACCTATTAAGGGCACGGCTGTTCCTTTTCTTTGGTAATTGGCACAGCTGTGACTTGTCAGGGGCGAGGTCACCTGTGATCCCTCCTTTCATACCACACAATTTTCCCCCTGAAAACTGGACAAGTTTTCACTGAAAATCCCCTTTTTTTCCTCAGATACTTCTATTTTTCCATTTTTCCTATTACATGGTTTTTAATGACCTCACATACTATTTTCAAATGATTGAGTTTTAAGCTACTACTCCATTGTCATACCTCAATGACTCAGAATAATTTGTAAATGTTTAAAAGTTTGATTGCCTGATTTTGAGTAGAGATTAATAGAAGGAATATAACTATCCAAAATGGTTTTGTTCAGAATATTTATTGGATTCACCAGAGGAAAGTATTTTTAAAATTAAAAGATCTAGTCCAGAAATGCCAAAATATTTCATTTAGCCATACTTATGGAAAAACAAAGTAATGAAATTTCAATGTATTTTCATTCTAAAACACTACCTTTTGTTTCAAAATATTCTTAGAACAAAAAGAATGTGCAGCCTAAAATCATACTTCAATCCAAAATATATATTCCATTTCATGCCAAAATATGGATGTAATTTGGGAGGTCCACATATTCTTGAAAGACATGGAAAATGTCTGCTTCAGTTCCTGCTCAATCAAACTATTTTCTAATAGTTTGGTTCAGTTGGAAAAACACGAAGCAGAGAGGCTTCCATCCATTCCTCCATCTCTGAAAAAGAGATTTATGTCCTCAGAAAGTGATGATCCCAAAGCAGCAGCCTTATGGTTGCTGGAGCAATGAGGGAATTGCACATGACAGACGTGTTCTGACAGCACACACTGGAAGTGTGCTCTTGCTTTTGTGCAGCTGAAACAAGTAAATCAGTTCTTGTTTCTATCTGTAAAGTCAATCCTTGCTTCGTGTCACCAATGCCACCCAAGCCATTGACCATATGCCCATTTCTTAAATGAAGATACAGTGAGGCGTGGAGCATTTTCTCTCTGTTGGACTAAAAAAAGTGGCACATTATAAAAAAATAAAACCAATTTTTTTAAAAGCCCACATAATAATATACCCATCTATTAGTATCAAAATTCTTAAAAAACCCCTCCACGCTTCTCAAATTGATGTGCTTCGTGTCACCAATGCCACCCAAATCATTGACCATATGCCCATTTCAGAAATGAAGATACAGTGAGGGGCGGAGCATTTTCTCTCTGTTGGACTAAAAAAAGTAACACATAAGAAAAAATAAAAATAAATTTAAAAAATTTTAAAAGATAAAAAAATAACTAAGAAGTCCACAGGATAATATATCCATTTATTAAGATCAATATACTTAACAAAACCCTCCACACTTCTCAAATTTATGTACTCACTAAAAATTTCCCTCAGTATGCCAAAGCCTCAATTGTTGTATTTTCTTATTGAATCTCCAGGATTGCAAAACTCATGAGGGTTTTCATTAGGAAAAGAAAAACAAAACATCCAAGAAATATTTTTTTTTTATTATATTTCTTGCATGTTTGCAATTTCAGGGCTCTGCAACAATTTTAGGTGAAATTTATCTTAATGAAATTGATCTCAATGAGATGTTCCTGCACAAGCTTTTTATACCTCAGTATTTGAGTCCTTCTCCTGCCAGGCACATGTCACAATGATGAGAAGCTGTGGGGATAACCGTGCTTACCTGCACCAGTGAGGTATGAATCAACTGGTGAATGAAAACCCTGTGCTCCTCATTTGGTATTATTTTGAATCAACTGCTGCCATTACTCACTCACCCAATAACAGCACTGCAGTGAAGGCTTGCTGAAGACAAGAGGAAGGAATTGAGCCCTGAAAAGGTGAATGTGCAGCTCTGCCAGCCCTCGGTAGCTTTCCTGAGTTAATGACACACAACGCACCGCGACGTGTTTCGACCGCGCCGCGGACATTTCCCGTGGAGCACAAACATCCAGCCGGCATCACCGGGGCCTTGCACCGCCCCTGAGAGTGCAGATTGCTCACGTCCAGGAGGGATTTAGGCTTCACTCAGCACGGGCCTGGAGAGCTGGAACTGCAAGACATGAGATGGGAGTGAAGCCATTAAAAGCCTGCACTGAGCACAGTTAGCACGCTGGCGTTTGAGGTGTTATCAGGGTGGAGGGACAGAATTTTCCAGCTAACACATTGTCCTGATACCCCTGTGTTTAAACTGTGAAAATGTGAAAACAACCCCTAGACAGTGTTGCTGCATCAGGGGGAAGTCTATTGCAATGCAAAATTGGATAATGATCAGTTTAGGCTCTTTTCACAAAAACAAAAAAAAAAAAAAAAAAAAAGGATTACACATTTTTCTAGATCCAAGGTTTGGTCTCCATTTATTACTACTGAAATTATTATGAAGCATGAACCTACAGGACAAACACAAGACCCACTATAGGTATCCCCTACCATTTCTATCAGATTTTTCAAAGCAAATCAAAATGAATAACTGGCTGAAAATCAACTGTGGCAGAGCTATAGATAGCATCCATCAGCTCAGGTCTGATGTTTGATTTCCATCTATTGAATCAGCTCAGATTTTTGTGTCAAGGTGCATTTCCCAGTGGTACTGCATTGCTTCAAAGGTGGCTCAGGCAGTCTAATGGTCTCCTTGCTTCTGAATGATGCAGTGTCCTGTCCTTAGCCCTGCTAAGAACTGCTTTCCCCTTAGGCAGGGAATTCTGCAGGGAAAAGCCTCCTTTTTTCTCTGCACACTCTCCTAATAACTCCATCTTCCATCATAGATAATAATAAGAGATTCCATGACAAACTTGCCCTAAGACAAACACAAAACAAGCTTGAGTTATCATAAAATTAAATTTCTAAGGCCCACTTAATCCTTGAACCCAGAAATACAATCAGAAGCAGAAACTGAAATTATTTTCACATTGACCAGTATTGAAGCAAAAAGCATTTTCTCCTATTTGGTTTTTATTTTGAATAGAGTAACCTGAGATGTGTTAGTTCTTTTGCAACGTGCCAGCAGTGTATTGGACCCTGTGTAACACAGAATAATGCATTCCACACTATTGGTCTTACCTAATATCCACTTTGTTTCTGTTACCTCATTCTTTTCTCACAGGGAACGCCAAAGAAGTGGGTCTTGAGCAGCTGTGGAGTCTGGACTTGGGCAGACGTTCGCACTTTCAAATTAATTACACTTTCAGTTGGGATTCTGGGTGACCCAGTTTGCTTTCAGTGTTCTCAGTGGGTCTACCAGAATATTTCCACTTTCACAGATTCACCTGAAACTTCAAAATGGCTCTCAAAGTTGGAGGCCCTGGCAGCAGTGGATGCCTGGATGTCCACCCTGAGGGACAGGGCAGGCAGGGGCAGTGCAAGCCCTTTTCCCCATGCCATGGTGTCCCTTCTGCTCTTTGAGAGGCTCAAGCTCTCCCTGGCAACATAATGTTTATCCCACTGGGCCATAGTACAGGCAGTGAGGTGCTCTAGGTTGCCCTCCATGAGGACCTGATCCTCCCAGAACATTTCAGATTTTGTTGCTGTTGTTATTAAAATGAACAGTTCCAGGCCTGTAATCCCAGCAGTTCGCTCATTATTCTATGTAATTCTCTTATTTCCAGACTAATATAATCCATTATTCCCCCAATATGTTGATTTTGCACTCAGTCAGCCTTTCTTCCTTGTTCAGACTAATATTGAAGACATCATAAATTTGACATAGCAAATAGTGCTTTACTTCCAATATTCTGGATAAAAGTGTGTCTCAGCAAGTCAGTTTTCTGTTTATAGGCAGAATTTGAGAAACTTCTTTTGTTTCTTTCTGTGGTATTAATCATTAAACTTCAAAAATGGAACAGACTTCAGCAGATTCCTGTTTGGTGGTGACTATCCTTTCCTTGATCTCTGGTATTTTACACCATCTATTCTTCCTCCCTGCTGAAAACATCCTTTATTTGGAAGACTTATACGTGGTGCTGTTTCCATGTTACACCAGCTGCTTGCCTTTTGGACAACCAAGGCAAACTGTAAATGTTTGCAGCTTCGAACAAGCATCGCGGGAGTCGTCACTACAACAGTCTGAATTACCTCAAAGTGATTGACAATCAATTTACCTGAGGGAAAATTATCTGGCACTGAGTAGCTGAAGAGGAAGAGCTGAACTCCCTAATGGGCCCAAGTGGTTTAGTGGTCAAAAATCACAACCACTCAGGACAACAATGGGAATTAGATCTGCTCGCTCTGTTAAAGCCGCTTTGGCACCTCTTAAAGAACTGGGCCCTAAACGTCTTTAAAACGCCCGTGACAGGCTCAGATATTCTGATAGAGACATTTTTGAAGAGATGAGTCAGTTGTTCTGTTGGGAGAGTTGCTACTGACACCGAGATCACAGGTTTCTGAGTCAGGCACACGCGATAGCGCTCTTCACCGGACGCGCGGCACCGAAGGGCGCAGAGCCAGACGTAGGTGCAGACAAATGATGGCATGGGGTGGCACAAAGGCTTCCTTGGCAAGGGTTTGGGAAAGCTGGATGGCTCACAGTGAGCTTTGCAAAATGTCCTCAAGGGGTGATGATGGTTTGTATTTCAGAAAATTTATTTGTACGCTTACCTCAGACCTTCTACTCTTCCCCTCACCTCTGCCTTTTAAGCCGTACACAGAGTTGGCAGAGAAGCAATGGGGTTCAAACTCTTCCTACCATAACCTCAGGGCTGGCAACTCCAGAAAACTCCTCTAGCAACATCAGCAAACTGCTTATTTTTATGGGTTTTTTTTTAATTAAAAGTAAATTTTGGAATTAAAGTACGATTTGGTGGCCAGAGTAGGAAGAGATCATTCCAGGAATAGGAAGAAAAGGAATTGAGGAGTGCAGAATTCTCTCCTAAGTAAGTTGCTGGAAAATCAAACATGCTCAGTACCACTGAAATTATCACAAACTAATCTCCAAAGCTGAAAAATCAAACACTTGCCAATTTTTTTTAATAGGCTTGCAGGAGATTAAGAATAATTACAGCTGTATTGTTAAGGGGGCTCCACTTAAGTGCAATCAATTTGATTAGTTTATGTTTTAACCTCACCATCATTTTGCCATCAGATTTTATGTCCTGCAGATTCTGGATGCTGATAGATCATCTCAGCTCCCCAATTTTTCCATTACCAAGGTTTCATTATGCACGTTAAGCATGTTTCCATTTGCCTGAGGTACACCAGGGGCAGGGAAGCATTTTTCAAAGATAACTCATTTAATATTAAATGTCAAAATATTACTCACTTCTTTAGCAAGATCATGCAGCTGCAACCTGGAGAATTAATTTGGGATTGTGTCTCTGTGGAGTTTAGGGCGTTGGCCTAAGCATACCTTTAGCTAAACAAAAAAATCATTGACTTACCCAGAATTTAAAACATTGTATAGAACTGACTAAAGGGCAATAATGAACAGCTAAACATATGAAGGAAGTGGTTTATAAGCCAGAAATGCTGTGATTAATTATGAATAAAACAGCCAGGGGAAACTTCTCATTACACAAAGTAATGAAATAAGTCCATTAGCATGATAACAAAAAAAAAAAGTGGAAATGGCTGTAGGCTTTGTTTTGAAGATTATCACCATAGCATTTCCCTTCTGCACAAGCAATCAAGAACCCACTGAAGAAAAGAAACATGAATACCCCCCACTTTACAGACAGAAAATCAATGTTGGAGAAAAGGACAGGCTGTTTATACAACACTTGCTCCCTGTGTTTCATTGGAGGCAATTCCTGATTTGCATTCATGTAAAGCAGCTTCCAGACAGCCCTTAAATGACATGTCCAAGGATCTGTGTCAACAGAGGGATCTGTCACCTGATCCTCCCCATCCCAGCCCTGGGAATATGCAGCAAAGGCTTCCTCTTCATGGGAAGACTGCAATGATAATCTGACTTCCAAGAAGAAGGGTTTCCCATGCTCACAGAGGTACTTGCTCCTAAAGCAACAGACATCCACCCCTGAACTGTGCATTTGTCAAAAGGATAAAACAGAGATGATAACTGATCAGTCCTTATTGTGGACTTCACTGTTTTTTGTTGCTATTTGGGATATAAAGCTTGAGTTAGGTATATTTTATTTTTTTTTATTATTATGTGTTTAGCTGATTCCTTTCTTCTGTACAGCATCAAACTAGGAAACAGATCTTTCAGGGTGTTTGCTGGGTTTTTTCACTCACAACCTTTTAGGGACTTTCTACACATAAAAAACTATTTCATAGGAAAGGTGGAGTTAATTTTAAATACATATTGGTTAGAAAAACCATATACAGGTACTTTGATTTTGTACTAGAATTGTCCAAACTGGATGTCAGTCAAAAGCAGTAATACTCCTTCCAAATTACATCCTTTCTTACCTTGAAAAGTTTCAAGTCTTTAAACCCAAACTAACCAAGCCCTCCACACTGCAGTGTGTCAATACAGTTTGTAGTAGTCAAAACACAGTCAATTTTTACTGACTCACTCCAGCTCGTTCACTACAGAAGCCATATGAAACTGCTTTTGCTAAGAAAGCAATGAAAAGGAGATAAATTGAGTTATTCCTTGTTTCTTAAAAATGGCATTTGAATGTTACAACAGCCACTCTTTCGCTTGTAAAACAACACAGAGCCAAAGTACTCTTTAAAATTATATGCCTATCTGAAAGCCAAAGAATTTCAGTCCCTCTGTTTAGTTGTCTTATTTTGCAAAACATTTAAAGTCAGCCAGGCTAAAACCTAAAGTTTCTTCCTGAAAGCCAAGATTTCCAGTATGGCTTTTTTAAATGTTCTATTCAGTCTTCCCTCCAAGTGTCATTTGCCAGATCACCTTCCAGCATGGGACTAAAACCCCAGGGTTTCCTCTCAGGATCTGTACTTTGAAAATTGCTGCCTTTGAGCCATCAGGTAAATTTTAGTGCCCCAAACCAGCCTTCAACACATTTTTTTGGGTTTCTGTGTATTTATTTCTATCACCCTCTGCCTGCAAAGAAAAAAAAAAGCATCTCAAGAAGGCTCTTGAGGTTTGCTCTATAGCTCCCCTCTAGCACTGGCTATAGGCCAGACTTCTTAGGTGGGGCCTTATAACCCCAGGATGAACCAAGATAAATCTGTGACACCAGCAAGAAGCTGAGACTGCAATATTTCCATTTCAGAAAATGGCAAACAAAAATAAAAATGGCTTTCTTGTGGCTATGTGCAAATCCAAGATCTGAAACTGTACTTAAAAACTGCCAGGTCTCAGCTGCTGTTACTGTACAATTCCTACATGATAAGGTCCTTAGCACAATAGAGACAACAAAAGAAACTTTGAAAGAAACTGATTTTCCTACAATAATCATAATCTTTGGGTTGGACATCATGGACATCATACCTGTCAGTACACTCACTTGCATAAAAGAGATGAGTTTCCTGCTTTTGACAGGTCCCTGTTTTGTCTTTCACCATGATTTGGCTCTCATGAATATTGCCATTAGGAACTCCAAGGCATAGAAGATTTTTAGCAAAAATGTTCTATTTCCAGAGAATCCTTTTCCCCAGTACACACTAATGATGAAATACAGAGACTCCTCTAGTTGCTCTGTAAAGACTAGGAAAGGAAATTGAGCAGAGGAGAGCTGCTCTTGACGCAGCAGAAATATTTCCCCACTCTCCTTTCCTCTGTCCAACTGGCAATGTTCTCACTCATGCCCAGTCCACAGATGCTTCTATAGGAACTGATTGCAAAATCCCTTAAGTTGAGACATATCTGTTTAACTTTAGTAATAAAATTAACATACTTTGGGGATAAGCACATAGAGAAAATGTTTGGTCTGAAGCGCTGGCTACAGAGATGTGGGTGTATAATCTGTCCAGCTTTCCAGGAAAAGAAAGCTACATTTCCCAAAAGCCAACACAACCAAAACAGATTTTCCCTTTGAACTGGTTCAGTACTTCTTTGTGCTGATCTTTCACACAGTTTTTGCAGGTCATATAAGGAGTGGAGAAAACACAGCTCTTTACTGGTTCCAACAGTGTTAGATGGCTGCTCATGCTGGCACTGCTCTTCTGGCTGACAAGGAATATCACCACACCCTAGAAAATGCATTACACAGTACAATGATTATGCATGTTAAAGGAAGAACCATTGCTGCAGGAAAAAGTAAGTCTTAATTAGGGACAAGCAAATAAATTCATAATAGCGTCTCTCCCTTTAAACCTTCACATGGTGTTTGTTTCCAATTTTTAATACATCTTTCTCATTAGGAGCTAGAAATTTCCAAGTTTCTCTGACAAACACTTCTTTGCAGTACCTCACCTTATTCAGCAGTAGCTGACAATGACCAGAATTACCTGGGACATTGCAGAACTCAAATACAAATGAATTGTGGATACCTCTCAACTCAAACTCAGTTTTGCACATGTAAACTAGTTTTTAATAAATTTCTTTCCCTTTCCAACTGATTGACTAATAACACCATGTTCTTATTGTATTTATTGGGTTTTTGATTGATACTTTTCACTGTTTGACATTTCATGACAAGTATTTTGACAAGGTGGCTCCACTGAGAATTTAGAGCTTAAACAATAGGATTTTATTCCAGCCACCTTTTTATTTAATCAAGAATTAACATAACTTTCAAGCTTTCACCAATTCAATGCTGTACACACCTTCCTAAAGACTTTTGCTAGATTAATGAATATGTGGTTTGGCCTGAAGTACTGTGATACTCTGATTGTGTTTTTTGACTTGCTTTTAGTTTTCTGTCATGTATTGCACAAGCCTCTTCTAATATAAGGGCTCTTGCAGTCACAAAGATTGATAACTTAAGATGATAAAACAATTACTGGGATAAGAATACCAGGTATGTATTTTGTGTATCTTAATAAAACTTGAGCATTTTAAGCAGAAAATTACCCTGCAGAAGATAAACTCTCCTTCAAATTCCATTACACAAATCACAGCTGTTTATTACCCACAGAAGCGTAGTGGAGGGATCTTTTTTTTGTAAAAGATTTAAGAAATTTCTTATGCTTCCAATCCTTTTAATTAAAACTGTTCTCATGACTCACTGAAGTCACTTTAAGATGCAGACCTATATCAAACGAGGTTGTGGGCGTGCACTGATACTGTGATTTACTCTCAATTGCTGGCCAGACTTATCAGTTAAAACAATTTAAAACACATGGGAGTTTTGTTTTTCTCAACCACAGACTAACAGGCAAAAGCAAAATGGATTTAACCCCTCCAGTTTGAGAGCTGCGTGGGATTTAGCCACACAGCTCTCGTTAAAGTCAACAGGAGTTTAGTTCCGCGGGTGTGGCGTGGCACCCTTCCACCCAACTCCTGTAAAGCTGAAGGCTTTATGTGTCTGTGGGGGCTGGATGGGGGGCAAAAAAATACCTTATCTAGTGGGGTCACTGCCCTTATGCTGGCTTCAGTGGATCATCTGACCAAATACCTTGGTTAGCTACAACCCAAAATCTGGACGAGCTGGTGGGCCAATATCCAAATAGTGATATCTGACTGAAAATATGGAGCAAGCAGGATCTATCCTGCTTCCGAGTTTTCCACTGTTTGTGCCTCTCCTCAGTGCAGGCCACCTGTGACATGTGAAATCTGTGAGGGATCAAAGCTACCCCTTTATAGCAGCAGCAAAACAAAGATTCAGATGAATTCCTTGAGGTCATTAACAGAGTGCCAGCAAAACACAGGAATTGCTGAGATTGTTTAGTTGGCCAGCTTGGACATAACTGCTGCTATATTTATGTTCTGTTAGAGATCTGCTCCTTCTTTTCATTTGAATGCAACTTGAGGTGTTGGTTGTTGCCCCTTAAAAGCCACAGATGGAATCCTGGGCCCATGGGAATACATGGGAATGCTGCCATGGAAGACTTCACCCCACATGCAGTGGTGAAGATTCCTAAAACAAACTTTCCTAGAGGGCAAAGACATTTTGAGCCATTTAAAAGGCTTGCAGCAATGTTTCAACTTGTCCCAGGCTCTACTGCCTTTTGCTTATTTTGTCAGTTTTGAAGAGAACTTGGGAAAGACTTCCAGGAACCGATATGTAGAAACAGGCTCTGACTCCTGCATTTCAGCATCTCCAGCAGCTCTTGCTAAGTTATCAGAGCACAGTTCTGGGCTCTTCCTCAAATCCTGTCTGTAACCTGAGGAAAAGTTGCTTATTCTCTCTCTTCCTTAGTTTTCCAATCTTGAAGCCCTGCTGATAATGCTTCCTTTCTTCTGTGTCGTGTCCTGTCTACAGAGACCATCAGCTCCCAGAAAGGGTCTCTGCTACAAGGCGGTGTTTGTTCTGTGCCTACAACGCAGGGCTGGGATCCCACTGAGGGCTCTGGGGGCACTGGGCTCCAGGCCAAGATTGGGTTAAGCTTGGCTTTTGGTTCAGACAAAGGTTCTCTCTCCTCGAGGGCCATCATATCCATTTATTTTGCCCTGTGGTGAAATTACCGCTCCATCTCTGATGTCACAGTTGTTCCCATGACAACAGGTTTATGACTTCAATCTAGAGTCAAATGGAAGGAGAAGCTCAGGGACATGAAGGAAAGCTCTTATTCAAATCAAAAACATCTGACATAAAAACAGGGAAGAGAAATGGCCAAGAAGGTACATTTCTTTTATTGTTATACATGTCTGTGGTTTCTTCTTAAGTTTTCAACAACGTGTACTTCTTCCATCACATGTTTTAATAGCTACTCTTTCACTTATGTTTCTTCAGTTAAAGATGTCTTCTTTCTTCTTTTAAATAAAAAAGTAAATTTAATACCGTTTGTTTAACTAGTTAATGAATGTCTTTGCCTTTTTTCAATTAGGTTTAATTTAATAGGAGTAAATTTGGGCTTCATTGTAGTCTTCCTTCTGATGCCAAATATGAATGATACTATTTCTGAACAAACAGGGGAACTGTTAAAACTGTGGCTTTCTATACTTAGCAAAATAGGCTTTCAAAGAAGAAAATTTAAAAAAAATAAAACCACATCAAAGATTTTTGAAACATGGATTAAAAAACAAAAGAAGGCAAAGCTAGTATGAAATAGAAGTAAGTATTGGTCAAGGTAATGTGCAGACTCAGAAGTTTTGCATTCCATGTTTTTTTCTTTATTTGCTGTTTGTTTTTTCCTTGAACACCTATCTACTTAAAAACACAAGTCTTCCCATGGACTAAGGTGCCACCAAGGCACAGACCACAAAGTGCCACTGATATGGCTCAGTGTTTGTCCAGCGTGGGAACTTTCAGAGGAGCTGTCATTCCTGTAGTCTCCATAAGAATTCCCAGGAGGATCTAAAGGTGGAGATGATGCCTGAAGAAAGCCTGTGAAGTTACCATCCACCCTTGTTAGCAAGTCTAAACACAAAGCAGTCAACTTAAAGTCCCTGAGAGCCACACTGAAAAGGAGGATGGATAGCAATGCTGAAGTTACACATTGCAGTTTGTTTCACTGAAATCATTGGACAATGTTTGCCAACAATGAAACCTTTAAAGTTTCAGTTGAAAATTGTTCAGGTAGCTCCTGTGCAACCCAAACTGACTGGATTTAGCATGTTATGTCTCCACTTGGTTCACAGATAGTTGATTGAATTAGTTAATTAAAGCCGGAATTTTCAAAGAGGCCACAGGAATTAGGTAACCAAATTCAATGAGATTTGGGTACTTAACTCCCTTAGACTCCTTTGAAAAGGCCAGCTCTAAATGTTCACCTCTTTAGTTGCAATTATTTGTACTTGCAGGATTATGAGTGCAGCTGTTTATAAATGCAGAACCGAGGTTTCAAAAGCAGACATGGCATGAGAACAGAGATCTGTCCATGCATAGCACAGTACATAAATGTATACAAGCAGTGGCCATACATTTAAACCATCCTTGAAGTGAAAATACCAGTAGAGCTAGTAATAACTCTGAAGACAGTGAGAGCTTCTTAAGCTTGCCTAATTAAAATCACCTAGATATACACACTCAAATATACATGTGCACAAACTTATAATATATATATATACATATGCACATACAAAATATATGCATGTCCATAAAGAGCCAGATGTGAACATGGGTGCAGACAGTTGTTTGTTTCTGTGTGCAATTTTTTCTTTGCAAAACAGTACACTGTAATAGTATTTGCTCCTGGGAAAAGGGGTGGCTCATCTGCTGTGGCTGTGTCCACGATCTTATCCAAGTTTGTGAGGAAACACCTTTCTGAACGGGTATAACACAGGCACCATGGAGGCAACTCTTTAAGCAACATGAGAGGAAGCTGAAATGTCAACTGGAACAGTGACCATCTGATTAAGAAGTAAAAATAACAACAAATAGTATAACAAAACAACCCTTTAACAAATGGAAGTGGTCACCCTGTCCTTGTACCTGACTGCAAGGCCAAAGGACAAAACCAAGGGATCTTTGATGAGGGCTCGAGGTGTTAATAACCAAAAGATGGCACAGCCAACCCACACACCCTTGGTGCTGGCTGCCACTAAAGCCATTGGGGCTGCCCAGTGGCATTTTGAGGTGAGCAGGTTGACCTTGACCTTGCTGAGGAGAATGACACAATGTGGGATTGTTTCTCCTGAGCACAGCTCAGGGCTTCCATCCCGTGGCTGCAGTCTCTCTCCAAGGCCCCTGCCATTACCATTGCTGCCAAAGGGAAAGTCCATTTGGCCTAAATGAGACTTCTCATCCAGCAAAACACCCTCAGACAGGAGCAACCTTAGGCCTACAAATGATGCTGTGACCACTCACAAGCTCAAAGATACACGTGGGCTTCGTAGTGAAGAGAGTCTCCAAAAGGAGGATATATCCTGAGACCAAACAAGTGGGAATGAAGAGCATCCAGCCAGATCCTATTCTTTAATGGACATCAATTGTTTTTCTACTAAAAGTTGCCAGGACTTTAATTCCTTGTGCTCACAGCAGGAGTGTTGGCCCCTAAACAAATTCAAAACATACAGATGAATTTCTTTGTCTAAAGAGGGTCAGTGGCTTTCCATTAGAGTGAGTCACTGAGCTCTCCAAACCCTGAAGGTGTAGTAGAGCAAATAAAAATGTGGTTAGCTGAGGAATGCAAACAGATATACAGCACATATAGAACTTTAACTTCACTCCAGCATCCATATGTGACCATAAAATACGGCCTCTTAAATGTAAAATGTATAGATTTCCCTTTGCAACAAAGGCATAAAATATTTTGCTCCCAAACAAGTATTTGAGCATACGAACATGATCTTTCACTTCATCTAGGACTACCCACCCAGTAAACCAAGCTGTATTCTTTCTGGGTGGCTCAGAGAATAGCATATTACAGTGGAAACACCCATTTATTTCATTTACTGCCATTTATAATATTTTCCACTATTTGCAGATAATGAATTCATCCACTTTTTGCCAAGATTATGCAGCCTGTTTTATAGCCAAAATTATCCAGAATCCTTCTAAAAATGTGTTACCCTTCATTTTCCATGATTGCTTAGTGGTTGTCTTGGAGCAGGACCAAGATCAACCATATTAACAATGCACAGCAATAACTGAACTGTCATGCTCCCGCTCTCCTAGCAGCAGGAAGAGTGCCATCGAGCTGGTCCCTGAAGTACACACGGCTCCAGAGCATAACTGTTCAGGTTAATTAAAGCCATTAGATGAGAAATGAGGAATTACTTTTGGAGTTCTTTCCTCTGCATAGCCTACGCTGGTCTTCTCATAAAGGTAGATCCATTTCAGATTATCTGATGTCTTCTTGGCGCCGCTGCCTCTTCAGTTCTCCAGGATAAATTGTGCTTGTAGAACGGAGCACAGCAGAGACCTGCGGTGTGTAACAGCCCTGCACAGACCCAGCTGCTGGCCATGTGAAGATGGACACACATCTGGAATATCACACACCACGAGGAGCATTTTCCAATCCAACAGAGGACGGAAGAGGCACTCCGCGACCAGGCCCACGCGCAGGGCACTGCACCAAGACACTGAGCAAGGCAAGCAGCAAAAGGTGGAAAGGGACAAGTCCTTTGTGAAATGATGTGTGTTGGGTCAGTGCTGGTTTCTTAGCTGAGAACTTCCCACTCCCTCCACTGGCTCAGCAGTGCTGGCATGCTATGGAGGGTGGAGCTGCAGCACCATCCCCTCCCCGCTCCGCAAGGGAAGAGGAGAAACAGGCCGGCCACATCTGCTCTTCCCTTGTGCAGTGTCTGGCAGCCTGCAAATCCCATGCAGGGGAGAAAGAGGGCTCCTTGCCATCACCAGGCTCAACAGCTGGGCCCAGCATGTAAGATGAAGCTCATGCAAATCTTTGCAGGAATTCTTTACTGCTCAGCCTGAGGGTTTGATCTTGGAGTCAAGGAAATCTAGCTCAGGACCTTGTGTGAAGGAAGCAGTGCCTGCCCAGAGGTTCCAGTGGTCAGTGTTAGCAGTGATAACAGAAGGAATCACACTAAAATTAGAAAAAAAAGAAAAAAAGCTAAAGAAAACAAACTTGTGTTCATTTTTTATAATTTTACACAAAAAAGAAAATGAGTGCAATAAATCTCCTAACAGCCAAACTGTCCTTGTTTCTTAACATTATCACTATTTTCTTTGGCACCTCTGGGAATCTCTTAGAGGGAGCTATGAGAAAGGAGGAACTCTGTCTCAGCAAGAGGCTCCGTAGCAGCCAAAATCTGTTCTTCACCCAAATCAGCTGCAAGACTGAAGCTGGGCAGCCAGTGTTGAACAAGTTAACCAGCCACCATGTGGGACTTGGGAACCAGGGAGGCAGAGGAACCTCACAGCAGGTTGAATTACGGCCTCTGGAACAAAAACAGGTTGTCATGGCATAAGTGAAGATTTCTCAGCACTGACAACTGACAGCACTGCAATAAATATTAATGCTCCAAACTCCTACTTGGAGTCTCATAAATACTCCAGACTTTGCCAGGAACTCCTTTCCCTTTGGCCACTCCATTATTCAGTTTTACCACACATAGATGGTTGGGGCCTTTATAATTCCTCCCTTCCTCCACAGGCAGCACCACTTTACCTCTTCATCCAGAGCAGGCCACATCACCTACTCTGGCCGAGACTTCTCCAGCCAACTCAAAACACAGAGATTTTTTGGGCTCCCTCCCAGCAACATCTTGAGGCCCTAATACTCGTCCAGTTGATGTCAAGGGAGCAGGATCTCAGCTGATTAGCTTTATCCAGACGGGTTTGTTTAATCTTAATATCTGTCTCTCTTTCTCTCGCCTTTTTTTTTTTTTTCCAGGCTCTTTGATTCCCTCTCTGGTTCTTCTCAGGGTCTCCAAGTTTCAGGCACTTCTCTAAACACCCTCTAATGTTTTGATTTTTGATGGTTAAATTTAAACAAAACTTAAAAGCTTTTTCCAGCTATTTTTACTCATTCTCGGAGTCATTTATCAATCCCATAGAGAGCCTAGATTCCCCCTATATAAGTGGATCACTCTCTTTATGGATAGCTAATGTGTAACCTCCTTTATTCCACAAAGATAACAGTCAGTCCTCTTCCTTCTGGGTAGAGCAACTAGAGGCCACTGAAACCTTCCTGCTCAAAACATGACCACTTGTAGGGTATGGCATGCCAGACCCACCACTGAGGTTACAACCAGCCCAGCTCCGGGGTTCTGAGGCAGTTTGGGTGCCCTCGAGGATGCTGCAGTGTATTCTGGCAGCAAGGGTAACCATCTGATTTGTCCTGGCCCAAAAGGCCCTGTGTGCCTGACACTGCAGCCAGGACAGCTGCATTCCAGCTCTTCCCATGTCCCAGGTGTGCTTCCTTTCAAAGCCCAGCCCCAGGCCATGCGTGTTGCTCCTCTTGTCAGTCCAGTTCCTCTGGCAGGGAATCTGACTTTCACTTCTTGTGCTTACTGGAATCACAGAGGCACATGAGAAGGAACTGCATGGCTTCTCAAATCCTCTAAACGTTGTCCAGCTGCCACTAAAAAGGTACCCTGACTTGAAGTTTTTTTTATTATTTTATTTTTTAATAGGCAGCTACTCCATGCTTTTGTACAAAGCCATAGGAATTTCATTCTTGGACCAGTAGATAACCACAGCACATCTCTCCCAAGTTTCCAACCCCACAACCATTTTTCTTAATTTTGAAACTTTAAAGGAAGAATGCTGCTTTGGCTTCACAATTTTGCACAACTTGTTAGAACCACGGGAGAATGTTACAATACCAAGCCACATGAAATGGAAACATTTGAACAGACCTTTGGGCTGAATCCCTTGCTTCCACCAAGCTGCATTCAACCCATGACTGAAGAGCGTCTGGCTTGGGTAGAAGACAGTTTTCAGCCTCAAGTCCTGGTGGCCAGCAGGAATGGTTTGACCTCCCAGTGCAATTAAGAACTGTCTCAAATCTACTCAGAATTGTGTCCCTGACTCCAGAGCTCCTGGGGGCTTCCTGACAGCTGGGGAAAGATGAGACCCTGCATGCTGTGCTGTGCTCAGGGACCTCACTGCCACGAGCAGCTCTTTCCTGACACCTTTGGCAGGAGGCTCCATGGGATTCACTGCCAGCATAGCAATGCAAGGAGACCACAAGGGTTCCAAGGAACCGTTTCCCCTAAGAGGAAATGAAAAGAGAGCTGAAGGCACTGGCAAGCCATACATTAGACACTTTGGTTAAAGCAGCTAGACTGCTCTTTGGAACAGCTACTTTTTGCAGAGAGCTTTGCTCTCCTCCTGCACCCATTATTCATTGTTCCAGCTATAGACAGTGCTTTTAGTTTAATCCTCCAAATCATACTATTCTATCACAAATTTTCACACCACAACAGGGCTTAAAGTACAAAAGAGGTATTTAAGTGATGTTCTTCTATAGACTAGCTGGCTTAGATGCTGCATTTCAGAAGTAGCCCAGTTATGAGTACAATTTAGGAGTGTGTATGGAGAAAATCATGGTTAGGAGGAATCAAAACCAGATTCAAGAGAGATGGGCTTCCACGTGACAGAGCTGTATAGGCCTCTACATGGCTCAGGTACTCTTAGAGTGGAGCTGCTTTTGTGGGCACAGCCCTTGGCCACCTGAGGAACCCAATCTCAGGCTGATCCTTCCTTAGGCTGGGCTGCTCTGCTTCCCAGAAAAGACCTAGACATTCCCTGGACCCTCTTTCCTTGAGAGGAGTAGGCAGAAACAATCCAGTATAAGTTATGTCAGGAGCCCATGACATTGTGCTCATCCTCCCTCATCACTTCAGATAAAATCCCTCAGGCCTGGATTCGGAAACACTTTACAACACAAATGCTATAAAAACAGAGAGAAGCCAAGAGCAGGAGCAGAATGAACCAGTGAAATGGAGGCAAGGAAAAAGAGATATGATTTCAGCTGAGATGGAGAATTGACGTGTAGATAAAGAAAGATTTCACAGGTGGCTGGACATGTAAGGAGACTCTTGCTCTGAAGCTGGTCATACTGCATAAAGAGATAAAATATTTGGGATGATAATTGGGATTCACAAGGACTCAGAAAAAAAGTTCTTTGCAGCATATCAGAGATTCCTCTCGTGGAGACGCAGACTGCAGGTGAGCCCTTAGTGTTGAAAGTGAGAAAGACCTTGCCTTTAAACCCTCTTGTTTTCTGATAAATTACTGACCAGCACAAAAAGGCAAGAACAGCACAGACTCTCCTGCAGGACCAGTGCCTAAGCTCTTACTCAGCCATCTCAAGTGGGTTTTGCAGCCTTGGCTGAATCTGTGTGGCCTCTGCTGTGTTATGATCAATATCCCAGTCTGACCAGTCTAAGTGATCCCCGTGGTTGCAGTCACACCTATAAGTCACAGCACAGGTGTACAAGTGACTTTGCAAATCCTCCCAACAGTCACTTTGTCTTCCTTAGCTTTGCATGCTTGGAAATGGTGAGGAAAACCTACAGAACAATGCCTCCTGAAATGGCTTTTAAGGGCTCCTTGTTGTCAGGCTCCTCATCTGCTCTGTCAGGATGTTCTTTCATATTTCCCATGAAAGTCCATAAGTTCCCAAAGCCCCAGTATATCTGCCACCTCATTGCCATCAGCAAAGAGCTGATGAGGAGATGACTGTCAGGGATGATTACAAGGACTTTACAAAGACAGGAAAGCATGTTCCGCATTAATTGCTAATCTATTTCAGCCGATTTGGCACCATGACAAATGCAACTGGTTGTATCTAACAAGCCAAGGGATGGGGAATAATTCTGTTTCGGTACAGTATGTCCAGGGAGAAGAATCAACCACTGATCCCAGGTGACTAGCTCCTTTATAAATATATTAGCAACATAATGGAGGGCTTTTTAATGGGATTATAACCACACAAGCAGACCCCAAGCAGCTGCTCTGCTACTCAAAAGGAACATGGCTGACAATAAGATTTAAGGAACTGAATGAGGGGAAAAGGAAAAACCTCTAGCATAGCACTCTTAAATGAGCTTGCTGCTTAAAAGGAATTGGAACGTGTTGCATACATGAAAAGAAAATCAAATATGCTTAAAGCAATCTCTTTGGGCATGCTCATCACTACTTTCTCCCACTGATCCTCTATCAAAAGCAGAGAAAATGGCCAAATCAAGAACTCATTTTTTCATATACAAGGGAAAGATTTTTAAAGCCAAAGAGATTGTGCTCACACACTGGGTAACCAAGGGGTCATTGTCAAGGATAGCAGGGCCCACATATTATGAGACACCCTTTGTGTTACACCCTCTGCAGAACTGAAAAAACTCTTAATTCTGAGTACAATTTATCAGCTCAGTGCTGTGGCTATATGAGCGTGCAAGAAGATCTTTGGGTGTACGTGTGAGTGTGTGTACATGGGTGGGACACTGTGATCTTCATGACTGGACTAGACAATCTTTAAAGGTACCTTCCAAGCCCACTCATTCCATATAAAACGATATATAAATGTGCATATAGAAAGGGACAGCCATGAGGCAGCCACTGGGAATGACCCTATTGTGGCAAGAGCAAGAGACACAAATGTCATTCAGAAATCTCTCTTGACGTATTTTACAGGACTGTCAAAAATCAAGATTCAATTCATGGTCATACCTGGATTATCCTTCTTATCATCACTTTAACAGAGGTATAAAGATGGCATTGAAACTCACTAAAGAAATCTTTATTTCTTTTAAAGTCGATGAAACAATGAAAGACAATTGTGTCTGTATGAACAGTACCTGCACCACAAGATATAATACTTGCCTGTATTTTTGAGTCCTCACTTGTTTGCAGTTCAATGGCTTGAAGCTGAAGCTGGGATCTGGCTCTGTGGTTTTGAAAGGAATATAGTGAGGTACAAAACATAACTGTTATGGAATACAAGCATTTGCAGCATGTAGCTGCTCCAGCAAGGACTATTTAGGCAGCTTAACCTTAGCAAACCACTTCTGAAGTCCAGATGTAATTTGTGCAGCTCTGAAATTCTGTTACCAGAGGGCCATAGTCAGGGCGCCAGAATGACCTTCTAAAGCATTTAAGCATCCATTTATCACCAAAGTACACCTTACATCCCATTAAAATACTTTTGTTAGAAGCACCTCAACAAAGGCACTGACACACCAAGGCTGACAGACCCACACTGCTTGTCTGTGATCCACTGGCACTAACAAAATATCCCCAGGGATTCCAGTGGCCTGGGATCAGACCCACATGTTATTCTTGAACACCTCCTTAACTTTCAGGGCTTGACCTCAGGATGCCCTGGCACCAGTCCAGGTGACACCACACTTCCTTTCAAAGAGTTGCATGGAGCACTGACCTTGATCTCCTGTTCCCAACACTGCTGAGCCCATCATGGTGGCACGGAAAGTGTTTAAGATACATATTTCTGTCCATCTTCATTGTTAGCAGGGTACCAAGGCCTGTAAGGGTCCAGCTGGCCTCAGTTTGCATGGCTCTGATGGCAAGTTAAGAAGGTTCAATGAACTCTTTCTGTGCTCTGTGGATTCTTCACTTGCCAAATGTTGGCAAGCGCCTTACCATGTCTTCCAAAACAATTTCCAACTGTGTAAGTGCATCACTTCCAGCCAAGTAACCTGAGTGTCTTCCTGCCTTTTCTGTAGGACATTAATCATAGTTATGAAAGCTCCTCATCTTGAGTCTAGCGGGTGACAATGCTTCTGTAGTGCCCATCCACGATCCCCTGACACATTTACATTTTGCTAATGATAAGTTCTGGATGCCATGTGCTAAAAATACCGTGACTGTGGAGAGAATTAAGTGTATCTCTAGTGCCTGATTCAGGAGAGCAGTTAATTCTGTGATTAAGTCCATGGCTAGCCAGGATAAGACAGCTTATGTTAAAGAGAGCTAAGTATGTCCGGTAGTACTATCCTGTAACACCAACTTCCAGAACTGGGTCTGTACCAGGACTAAGGATATCCTTAAGGAGCTAAAAGCCACCAAAAAAACTGGTACTCAAAGGGTAAGATGTGCTTTATCACAAAATGTACCAACCTGTGTAACTTTATACAATTTTTTTAAAAATCCAAACACCAAGACTACTCTGCAAAGATTCCCTCCTCCTAAAGAAAGAATGAAAAAGTCTGCATAAACTATTAGGCACACTGAAAAACACACTGCTGGCAGGACACTCAGAGAGGAGTTATAGGTGCCTATTAGAATCCCTACAAAATCGACAATGCTGGAATTAAAAATGAAGGCTTGCAGGGAGACAGGGGCTTTGAGCGGCACAGTATTTCAGATCATCTTACTGAAAGCTTCAAAATGTCATTGGCTTTCAGTCTGAAATGCGTCAGCAATCGTTTCATTTTTATCAAAACACAATTAGGCTGTGGTGAATGACAACATAAATCTTAAATAGGAAAGATACAGGATGAAAGACCACCAGGGTGGAATATAACTGTAAACCTCTCCATAAAACTGCATTTGAGTTCTGATCATATACACAGGAACTCCTTTAAATGATCCAGCAAGAATCCTAACTCGCTGACTTCCAAAGAAAGTGTTACCAATTAAGTGGGACAAACTTTAACAGTCAATTTTAATTACGCTATGAGATTCACCAATCAATTCCCAGCTCAAGCTGAAGTTTTTACTAGCAACGACTGGAACCAATTTACGTGCTTTTATGTTGCGTCTAGACTTTAATAAATGGTCTAAGCACAGAGCAATTCTCTGCCAGTATTGAACAGTTCTCATGTACACTGAGAAACGCACCAGGTTCTCTAAAATTCTCCAGTCTGTGTGCCTTGAAACGTTCCCCTGAGGAAGGGGTGCAGAGCTTACCAGCACAGTACATAAACACCACGGTGGGCATTGCTGACAATGCAGAGCAAGGTGGTGATGCCACAGGGCATCCTGCAGCTCATTGCTTCCATGGAACAGGCACAAAGTGTGCAGAGCCAGATCTTCTCTTCAGGCTGAAATGGAACAGCTTGGCTCGTTACAAGACATTGCTCCTGTTAGGATTAACCCAAATTCATTAGACAGAAAAATATCTAAGCAATATGGAGGTATCCAGGACAGCTACAAATATTTCACTGATGGTCCAGAAAGGTACATCCAGGCAATCCTTCAAACACCTTCAAACCTTATCTTGCTGCTCTGCCATCCCTCCTCTGGACCTCTCATGGTCCTGATTAAGCTGTGGACTGCTGTGCCGAGGGACTGAGCATCCAGTCAGCCCAGGAGCTCTGAGAGAGGAGAATGCAGCACCTTGGTTGAGAGATGAAATGTTGGAGCATGGCAGAGCCTGCTGCAGCACACTCAGCACTGCTCTGGCTGTAGGAGACTCACCACTGCGGCACCACTTTGATCATTGCTGTAGGTCATGGAATCACTCTGAAGCCAAAACAGTCTTGTTAAAAAATTAAGTTGAATTACCATTTAGGGAGCTCTGTTGCATTTTTTTTCCCTTCCCTTCTCTCCCTTCCTTCTTTTTAAACATGCCTGTCAGGAGTGTGAAATTGTATGCATTTATCACTACCCTGCTGAGCAAAGCTTGTTAAATTAAGAAAGATTTATTTAATTAAATTGATTGATAAATATTCCTATACTTACATTCAGAAACCACTGTATACAATTTTAATTTGTAGAAACGGAGAGGTTGCTGTAGTTAAGCAGAGCCTCTTAGGTTGTTTCCTGATGGATGATGTCAGACTAATAAACCTCCAGGCAGTCCTGCATGCCAGAAGTCTAACAAAGTTGGGCATCCTGTCTTCAGGAAGCAACACAAAGATTTACCTGCCACTGTATTTTAGGAAGAAGCAGGAAGCAGCTCTGGAAATGCTGCATCAGCTTGTCTGCCAGCAGAGGTAACAGCCATGACACCCAGGCAGGGCTGTTTTCCATGTTGCAGCAGCACAGAGCTCACTGGTGCAGCAAGGGGCAGAGGGAGCCCCATCTCTGGTGCATCCCCCACCAGCTGGGGAAAGAGATCCAGGCTCTGGAGCCTCATGCCCTGACACAGCAGGCACCTGCATACAGGGCTGGGCATGCTCTGGAGGCCACTGCTTTGGCCAGCATGTCTTGAGCATGGTCTCTGAAGCTATTCTAAAAGTCTGACATGAAGTAGGACTCTTCTCTTAGTACAGTAAAAATATACAGAAAAAAACTCTGCTTCAGGAATGGGGCAGCATGGGCAAACAGGACTACAGGGAGGAAGGCAAGGCAGAAATTAATAAATGAGGTCACACCTCTAAGATCAGCCAGCAGGTTGGTACCAGAGCTCAGTACCATAACCTGCCAGCCTGGTTCCCTGCTCTGTTCACAAGAGTGGTTTATCCAAGGTGCTGCCCACGATCGCTGCCAGAATGAGCAAAGCAGACTCACACTCAGGCAGCTGAAGCCCTCACTTGACAAAACACCCCTTGCTCTCAAGAATTAGTTTTGCTGAATGGGAATAATAGCCTGTAAAGTCTAAATAGACTCCAATGCACTGCTTGTTGCAGGATGCTGGGATTGGATGAGGAGCTGTGAGCAGTCTTTTTGCAAAGACTGGCAGTGTTATTCATGGTAGTTGTCTGTGGTGGGCAATTTGGTCGCCTTTCAGGGAGCTTACTCTAACACAGGATTCCGGCCAACATAAAGAGCTGGCCAAAGCATTGTGCTTTTCAAAGTGGAAGGATTTTCTTTCCTTCTGTCTCCCTCAGAAAACACACCAAACTCTAGGCAGCCACAGCAATCTCTGTTGCTGAAAATAAACTACTAGCAATTAAAAATCTTCTGCTCCTTGCACACTTCCATAACACAGAATAATATACAATGTGAAGATTCAGCCTTTTGAGGAAGCTCCGTGGTCTCCAGCCCTGACCTTCTGAATACCATAGGCCAAAGCACTTCTCTCTGTGGTCGCTGCCTCCAGCTCAGATCCTGTGGCTGAACTGGAGCAAGTCATTTAGAAAGACAATTCATCTTGATTTATGGCCACCAGCCCTGATGGGAGAATGCCACACAAAGCTGTTCCTGTCTTGAGCTTCGTGGAATGAATTGTAGAGTTAAACTGGTTCATGGGTTTGAAATGCCTGTAGTCCAGAAAGATTCTCTCTCTGGTTTCAGGCGGAAATACTACGTAGGTGGCTTGTAAAACTTCCTTTCCTCAAATCTAAGAAAATGGTCAGAATCCCCTGTGTTGCTTCAAAGGCTCGATTGTTACTCAGGCCAGATAGTTAGCCATGGAAAAAATTATATTCCATCCTTCAATCTCTGACATAGCTAAGATAAACATGGTGTAAGATCATGATTGTTTGTCGCTGTGGGACACACAAGGACACACATGAACACTCTTGGTGAAGAAGGCTAAAAATTATTTATTAAAACATTTGACTCTATAGTATTTCTACACAGACTAGGGATTGGAGAAGAAGATTGACACTTTTCCTATCTCGTTGGTCAAGACAACTGTCTATCAGTTGCTCTTCACACCAAGAGAAAGTATGTAAACAACTTTGTCATACCAAAAATATACTACTGATAACAACACAAGTGTGTGAGAAAGAACTAAGAACTATGAAAAACATCAAGTTAGAAAGTGCCTCCGAAAACTTGAATAACGAGGGCAACAATTGTTTACTCAAATTCTTCTTCTGCTGAGAGAAAGTGTAATATCACTTTTCAGTGCATTGATCACTTATGGTTCTCATGCCATAGTTTTTTAATCCCAGGTGCTAATTTCACTGCCAGATTCATACATGGGTAATAGATTTTCTTCACAGGACTTACAAAAGAGATGGAGGATATCCTGGTCCCAGTGAAGTTACTAGGAGCTTCTCCAGTCTGTATCCAGCAGGGCTGTCAAACCCCTGTGGGAAAAATACTCATTTCAGCTCCAGCACAGGTACCAATTCCAGCACTGACCGAGGAGAGAAAATTAATTAATCCTCCTATTAGCATAAGGAAGTTTTCTGTTTCACGACTGTAAATCCCTGTCAGGTGCAATCTCCAAAAGTTTTATTTAGGAGAGGCTACGTAGGTCTGCACCCCTGTACAGCCCCAGGATGTGGCTGTTACTGTGTCTGTGCACATGCCTGTGTCTAGTAATACATCTCACATTTTATACAAGATATAAAGTATTAATCATTCAAATGCCAGAAGACCATTAAGTTACAAGGCCCATCAGATTCAGTCAACAGCCATTCCATTTCAGCATGGGGTGTTCCTACCAAGCACACATGTGCCCCATGGAAGGGCTCTTTACAATTCAAAGCATTGGCTGCAGCTTCATGTTTACCCTTTCAAGTGGTGTAAACCTGAGAATAAATCCACCTGTCGCCCTGTCTTCAATGAGGTCACCAAAAAACCTCCCTTCTATTTGCAAACAGCTTAGTGGCTACCAAAGAGCAGTCACCAATTAACTTATTCCAAACAAAGATTAAATCCTGATTAATCACCAAGAAGGGTTAAATCTAAGGAGAGTGCCAGACACTGAAAAGTCAGATTATTCTGTAGTAATTTATTGCAAACTTCCACGCTAGGGCTAACTAGAATTGAACAAAAGAAGATTTAAAAAAATCTGAAAAATGAAGTGAAAGGTTATAAAATTGGAGAAAGACAATAATAAAGAACAATAAGATAGAGAGGGAACCAGGAAAGATAACAATAATGACTTAATCAAGCAAAGTATATATTTAGGTGATAACCTGGGGATGGGATAAAAGGTCAGGTCTGAGTAAGCCCACTGAATAGAGATGAACATTAATATCCTGTGGGTTTTTTAAAATCAACAGTGTATCAAACTTCCAGCTGTCCAGTTGGAGATTTGAGTGCACACAGCTTTCTCTGGGCTAAAATTTTCTGATTTGAGGGAGTGAAAATGGATCCAAGTTAGCAGATGCTGAAAGTAGAAAGACCTTCCCAAATTCTCATGGGAAAGCCAAACTTCCTATTAGGCAGAGTCTGGATGTTTTAGGCCAGGGTTAGCCCTTACCAGAACTGGGTATGAAGTTCTCTTCTCTGCCTACCCAAACTTCAGAAATGCCACCATAGATAAACTATAAGGAATATAAACTAGCACAGATTTTATGGAAAAACCAAAACAACTGTTGCCCCAATCTGACAGCCTTGAGCTAAACATTCTGCATAAGTAGCTTAATAGAATTATGCTTCTTGATCTCATTATTTGATGAAACTTTTTAAAATTTAAAAAAAAAAGCAAACATAAACTAAAGAAAGAGGTAAAAACAGCCCAACACAAGTGATCCCTATATTGATCAAGCACCATGAACTGAGCTCTGGGTCTTTTTGGTAAAAGCAATGTTCCATGAGTAACCCTGGGATTTTCCCATTGTGCTGCACCCCTGTAAATTGAATTGCTGGTGAACTACATAATACAACGTGGTGTTTGCAAAGCCACTGAGACTTGGCTTTGCTCCACTCCTACTACATCACTAAGAGTTTTACAATTAAATTCAGTTGTAGAAGAGGTAAACTACAGTCTCATGGTTTTTTAGTAGAATTTCCTAAACAAGTCTGGCTAACACAGTAGGGACATGTATGGGATGCTGTTTGCTGGAGCAGCTACAGTGATGAACTATTTCATGATTTGACCACAATGATAAACATATCTGTCTTAGGTAAGGACTGTTATTTCAGGATTGGAGAATGATGCTTTTTTCTTGAAACATTTGCTCAGATGATATGTTCTTCTTTGACTTTTTCTTTCTATTTTTAGTGAGACAAGATCAGGAAGAGGAGAGAGAGAGGGAGGGAGAGAAAGAGGGAAGAGGAGGGAGGGGAAGAAAGAAAGGGAGGATGACAGAGAAAGCAAGCAAGTGCTAAAGAGAAAAGGAAAGACAAAAAAAGAAGAAAGAAAAAGGAACGAAGACAAGCAAAGCAAGCAGCTGGTGCTGAAAGTGAGCAAGACTCTTTCTCTCTCACTTTCTTCTGTCTTTTAATAAATCATTGTAGCAGCTTTGTGACAGGTCTCTGTTATCCATAATGCCCAAGCAAACAGCTTTTCTTTCAGCCTCTATTCAGTTGGCTGCCAGGGAAGCAGGACTGCAGGCTGGAAACTTCAGTGGCTCAGCCTGCTCCCCTGTAATTCAATTAGAAAAGCAAGCATGAAGTCAATATTCATTGCGCCGGGCCAGAACTGCGCAGCACAATGCAATGATAATGAGAGAGTTCACAAAGGAGACGGGCCTCATGATAAGTTTTTAAAGAGGTGCTGCAGCGGGTGACCCTCTGTACAACTGGCAAACACACATGGGCATATGGGTCTTTACCCCCAGGGATTTACCCTCATCCCTCACCATCTGTATCCAGGGCAGACGGCTGATTGTGAATCCAAGGGAATCTCATGATATACTGTCTTAGGTCGCCCCATCCAGCTACTTTGCATCTCTGAAGGGAAAGGAGACGTGCTTCTTAAACTCCCCGGCCCCAGAGGAACATGTACAACTTGTTGGATCACAGGCAATGCAGTTTCAAGTGACATGGAGCTGTGACTCCCAAGCCCAGCAGGGACACTGGGCTTGTGGGGCACAGACCAAGGAAATCATAAAAGAGAACTTTCACCATTTCGTGGAAGTGCAGAAGATGAAGAACTTCACCCTTGTGCTTTCAGAGCAAGGCAGCCCTGGGTTCTACAACCATGAGAACTTGGAGCATTTCTGCTTTAAACTGATCAGGACTGGGTAAATAAGTGCTGGACCTAACTCTGCAGCTCTT
Organism: Thryothorus ludovicianus; assembly: GCA_013397245.1. NCBI lineage: Eukaryota > Metazoa > Chordata > Aves > Passeriformes > Certhiidae > Thryothorus > Thryothorus ludovicianus. Next base: position 470,775 of record VZTB01017130.1, on the reverse strand, counting down.
TCTTGAAGGGCTCTCCCACTGGAGAAGGTCTCCACAGGATTTCCTTTCTTCTCCTTTTAGCACTTTGCTGGTGACAATAAAATATGTAGTTGTTTATTTCGTAAACATCAGTATATTTAGTTTTAAAAATAATGAATGATTGAAGTAGTAATTAAAAAACAGCATAATGTGTACAAGCCCAGAGCTGCCTTGTTCTAATTTTGCCTTGGGATTCAGCATTCCAGATATTACTGAATTTGTTCCTTTTTAAATTACTTCTGTGGTAAAGCCCAGGCCCCTCACAAAGAGACTTGGGTCTCATTCTTTTCAGTGCCCTACAGAAAGAACCAGTGGCCCCAACTCTAAGCAGGCAAACATGAGAAACAGAAAGTTTTTCTTTTCTTCTTCTTTAACAAAAGGCAAATAGGGCACAGAGAGCTTATATAAGTTCCCTGAGGTCACACAGGGTGTCACTGACAGAGTCACAAATTGAATTCAGATTCCCAGGCTCTCGGTCCCAGATCGTGTCATATTGTAGTTCAGGGCATTCCAAACTTTAAATGTGATTTTCAGAAACACGTTGTAACTTCCCTAAATTCATCTCTCATCCTAATGTACATTAGCATTCCACATAGCACCAACATCTGTAACAGCTGCTTAATATGCTGGTAAATAATTAATATAATTCAAGAACAGGACATTTTCTCAAAATGAAGAGGTATTTTTCAACATTGCTGATGACAACACCCCATTTTTTTACTTCAGAGTCCAACAAAAAGGAAGTCAATTTTGCCATTCTTCCTGATTCAAAAAGCCTCCAAGTGCTAATAATAGAAGTGGATTGCTTCATCTGCAGTCGGAAGCTCTTCGTGTCCCATTGAGCCACTTCTTCAGCTGCTACAAACCCACAGAGCTTCACTGGAGGCAGTTTGGCTTTGTCAAGCCACACAAGCTGAGGGCAGAGGTGTTTGTGTTTCAGTGCCCACTGAATCTTCCTGTGAGACTGATCCAATCTCTGCGTCTCAAAGGGAGGATGGAGCACTCCCCACAGCTGGAGCTGTACTCAGGGATGGAACAGGTAGAACAGGTTGGCTGGATGCCTCTTACAGCCATCCCTCTTCTCCAGAAATCCCCATGGGGAAAGGCAGAGGTGAATACCAGAAGTGGAGAGCCTGTCCCAACAAGCCATGCCAATGTCCTGGCCTAAACACCCACCCCTCTGGAATATTACACAGGACAACAGCAAAGCATCTTGGAACAAGCTGCTTTCTTCTGACACTGATCGAGAGATGTGGAAAGAGGGAAGAGTTTAATCTCTAAAGCTGCACACACTTAGAGCTGCTTCTGCTCTTCACAGTTTACAATGATTTCCTTTCCCCAACAGCAATTTGTTGGATTTTATCAGTATTTTGAAGGGTTAGAGACCATGGGTGGAAATTAACCCTTTCTCTTGGCAGAAGAGATCGGATGCACAGAACAGATCAGATCAAAACAGATGTACATTCAATGTCTGTAAGAAATTATGTCACCAAAGGGCCAGATCCCAGGACTTTTCCTTTTGGTTAATGTGCAAATGTTTCATAGACTAGAGAAAAAGGGGTAGGATAGCCACATCTTTTCTAGGTTTTTGTGTCCATTCTTATTATTATGTAGAAGACTAGATAAGATAAGAAATGCTAGTCACTTTAGATGACTGTATGTAACATAATTATACTCTCCCTATGTTTCACCAAGCATATAAACACCAATTTTCACAACCAAATGCAATTTCTGGGTACTCTCTAAAGGCCCAATATGTAAGATGTAGCCCTCACTCTTCAAAACAGCTGGAAGTCAAATGTCCCTGTGTAACTCCTGCATGTAGCTGGTAGAAGTAAACATAAAAACTTCCCCTTTCTTATTTTAGAGGCAGCACTCTCACTCTTATGTAACAGAGGCAAAATCTGTTGAGGTCAGGGATTCAAAGTCACCAGTTTCATCCCTAAAACAGCCTTTTCCTCTCGGTGACAGCCCTGGGAAGTTCACAAGACACTGCAGGAATCTCTCTGCCCTCGGTTATCACTCATCCATGTCAGAGCCCGCAATCCTTTTTGACGCTCCGTGCTTTGACGGGAGATGTCGTCTGCACAATGTCCTCAGCTGAGAATTGGGTTTTGCAGGAGACATTAATGCATGTAATTGGCACATGCTTTTCTGGAGTATTTCTATCGCCTTTCAAAGATAGAGACAGCCAAATCTCTCCTCCACTCATCAAGGAGATGCTTAAAGCATCAAGTGGGGGATTCCAGGCCAGCTTAGAAATGGTAGTTACTTTACATTTTCTCAGGCGGCAAGGTAATGTGGGACTCAGACTGTCACAGTGTTTATTTTGAGTTCCCTGGTGAGAAAAACATTTTACACTTGTCCTGTATGGCTGAAGCCTCCCTCCCCTCCTGGGGAACTCAGGCTATCTCTGCCACTCGTGCAGCTGTTGGTACTTGACTTGGCCCATCCCCAGTGAACACACAACTGAAGTCAGTTATCCCAGGCCAGGCTCTATCTTCCACAAGGGTAAGGTAAAACCAATTCTTTTCTCCCCCTAGGTCATGGTGCTCGTTAGAGATGAGCTCAAACCTCATAAGCTCAGCTTCAAGAAAAGCACAAAATTCTGCATCTCTCTAGTTCCTGATGCCCTGAACAAGGTAATCTCAAAATGGAAGAAGTGAGAAAAATATATTCAAAAGGGAAAAGGCAGTCCTATAATTAAGTGATTAGCCTGACCAGAGTTTAATTTTAAACACTGACAGACATAAGACTGCTTTGTATGCGTGGGTGGGTGGAGCTGTGAGCTCTTTTACTGTGCCATTTTAAGAATAAATGAGAGTTGATAACACTTTTCTCCCATTCTTCGCTTTGATTGTCTGTGTTTAGAGGCAGATGTTTTTTATTTGATCAGCAAGTAGCTTTCACAACAGCCCTCTCATCTTCTGAGAGATCGCTGTGCTGTGATACACCTTTTATTTGAGCACTGCAGAACACACCCAGATGACAAGGAATGTAATGCACCTCCAGGCTCCGTGCCACCTTCCAGCAAAAGGGGTTGAATTTGGAGGTGGAGATAAGATGATCTAGGTACAGGCTATAGTCCAAGACCAACAAAATCTGAAGTTAGTCCAGCAGAGAAATTACAGAAACACAGAACGGAGAGTGTATTTATGTTATTAATAATAAAGGTACCGCAAGCAGTGAGCCCAGAGCTATGCAGTTACAAGGAGACATGCAGTGTACACAATCAGGAATCCTTATCAGATTGTTTGGTCTATCTCTTCCATTAAAAAGTGATGTTTAAACTGTGTTTATAGACAGAAGAGCTGATCAATGAACCTGTCATTTGGTCATGAGTAACATGGAAAAAAGTAATCAGGTGGTGAAAATATTGCTATTTCTCCATTTGAGGAACGAAGTGAAGACACTTTAAAAAGATTTTGACAAGACTTTGTGCATCAGCAAAGTCAAATGTTACAGCTTTGAAAATTTCCTGAAAATAAACATCTCTAAAGTTATTCAGAAATGAGATTTTCTGAAGGTAAAATAACTGGAAAAAAACAAAACCGAAGATATACTATTATTTAAGCTTTTCAGCTGGTCCCTAAGAAAATAAACCTGGAGTTAAACAAAAACTTTGCTGTTTTTCTACAAAATAAATAACAGTAACATTATACTTACTAAACAGGAATCAGCTGTATAAACAGTTTACCTGCCTCTGACAGCACCAACTATAGCAAGAATTTCTGGGCAACTAGATTCAAAGGAGGAATAGCCCAAGTCATGGTAATCATTGTATCTCAATATAGAATTGTGATGGAGCAAGTATAACTGAAAAGTACTTTAAAAATTCATCATCTTGACTGATCTTCTTCCCATTTTATACTTGAAAATTATGATAATTGCCACACTCTTCTCCTGCTTGTTCTTTAAACTTGTCCAATAGTTGCCATCATAAGCCTGTGATTCAAAATTTGACTGTCTTTAGCCAGCCAATCTCTGTTCATTCATTTCTGAAACATGGGTGTCTGATTTTCCACATTCATGCCCTTCACCCACGAATAGACAGATGTTACATGCGATCTGAAAAAGTTTTGCAGCTTGGAAACAAACCTCTATGTCTGTCATGTATTCACCCTGGATTCTTTGGTTAATTTCCATAAACCAAATCTGAAAAGCTCACAGGCCTCACATCACCCAAGCGAGTGAAGAAGACAAAAAAATTAATCAATCATTTTCACTGTATCATTCTCTGCAAAGCTGAGCTCTAACAACTCCATGATCAAACAATTTGCAGTTGTGAACAGAAAGAAATGGGAGCCTTTGAAATATGTCAACATGGCAGAATTGTAACTCTCATCCTTCCCACCAGTTAAGCATATGTAAAGTTTTAGGTAGGGCATGTTCAAGTTGTTCCCACAATATAGAACTGAAAAATGTATGCTGCTGTGGAGCAGAGGCATGCAGAATTAATATTTTATGTGCCCAGAAGCTTGGAAATGGATGGTAGGCTGCATGTGTATTACAGATTCGTGACAGCACAGCTGGATCCATCAGATGCACGAGGAGAAATGATCCTGATGGACACAGATGGCTTTCAGGAGCTGCCTCTGCAGCCTTATTTATATCAGTTGGTGTTCTGGTTCAGTTCCTGACAAAAGGATATATGACCATCCCTGCAAACAGGGCTGCAGCTACAGCAGGAGCACATCAGCTGTACAGCATATGATATTTGCAACTGAGAGAAATCACCCAGCACAAATCTGGCAAGAGATCTAGGGATAGAGCTGGATGTGCAGGGATTACTTCCATTACTCTCTAAGGCAGTGCTCTGTGAAGAATGGAAAGGGCTTGACTTCTACCTTGCCCCATATTTTCTGCTGTCATCCTCATCAAAATGAAAAACCTCCTCCCTTCAGTTTTGGATACTGACAGGTTTCACACTACTTTGAGAACAGCTTTGTTTAGTAAACAAGTCCCTGGATATAACAAACTTGCTTCCTCTCATACAGTTTCACCTTTAGCACACCGGTAGTCACTTGTCCTTTAGAGGATTTGCAATAGGAATTGAATTTTGAATTCCTCTTCATGATTCTTTGGACCAGATCCCCAGCTAACACATACTAACTTTACACCCATGTCACAAAATATTCCCACACTTGAGCCAGCTGAAGATCCAGGATTTGTTTGCCAGTGTGGGTGTTGCTCTACAGTAACACCATTTCTGGTCCAAGTAATTCCTAACCTTATGGTCATTTACCACACTGCCAGGCACAAAAGTGGGAGTAACCACCAGGAGCAAATCTTCTTTTTGTGGTTCTCTAGAACATATGCATGTAGCTANAAAAAAAAAAAAGGTTATGGCCATAAATAAATCACATAATTATCTCAACCTGCTGACTTTAGTGTTCACTTCTCTCAGATGCTCTCCTGCCTCCTTCCTCACACCCCAAGCACTGTCAGTTTGCTGTCAGCTTTACAGTATCAGGAGTGTGATCTCTCCTTGGGTACCCTGCTCAGTGTCATTAAAACTGCCCAATCTGCAAGGCCACCAAGGTCAAGCAACTATCAGGAGTAAGGTTTCTTAAGTGCAACGTGTGAGACACCATCTGACACTGTTTATAGATAGACTTAGCCTCTTATTGACCACAAGATAGAAGTTAAAAGCATTGCTTTGGGAGTTCAAATGTGTTAACCTCTGAAGTGATGTTTGAATTAGGGTTATAAAGGGCCTAAAGTTTTGATCAGAGGCTTGGAGAATAAAAAGGATTTGGAAAAATGGTAGAGCAGGATCAGAGTAGCTACACTGAGTGTGCCAACTACTATATTGTTGTTGATTTAATTGAGTCCATCTATCAGGTCTGTGCATTATGTGATCCAGTTCCAGAGATGTTTCCCTGCCACAGCTGACAAAATACAGACTATACACTTCAAATGCAGTTGTCGGTCTTTAATCAGGCAGTTACAAAACATGCTGGCTGCTCCAGCAATCAATAATGGGAAGGGCAGTGTACGTTGGACTAACTCCCAAACAATTAAATACTTGCCAGTGTAAAGCAAAAAACGACACGAGGCCAGGCCAAGAGCTTGTTCACTGTTTGGCAGCTCACAGCATTACAAACACTGATGGTTTAATAATCGGGGAAAATTAACAAAGCTGGAACAGCAGAAGCATTTTCTGAGAGGTTTTCTGATGAACACACTGAAGAGGTAACAAATGTACCTTCCCTTGAATTGTATCCACACAACACCTGGAACTCCTGATGCAGTTTTCCTGGAAGCTGACTCACAAAGGAGGAGGTTAGATACTTGTCATGGATTGCATATATAGACTATGGAGACACCTCATCACCTTGAGCAAAAAAGAAATGCCTCTTGCCCAGAGAGGAGGCACTTAACAGCTTAAGTATTTTGGAACACTGGCCTTGAATTGTGAGTGAACAATCCAGCCCAGCCCTGAGAAGAAGGGAGGGAAAGTGTAATGTCAGAGTGCAGCAAGGGCCAGTTGCTCCCTAAGGGACTGAGAGTGATGACACAGCCAGGGACAGGCCAGAGAGCTGAGCAGGACAGATCCAGGGAGACAGCCCAGGGGCAGCCCTGAGCCCAGACCACCAGCCAAGAACACAGAGAGCTGAGGGCAGCCCGGGCCAGCAGGCTGCAGGTAAGGCCTGGCACAGCAATGCCCATGGCCAGCAAGGGCAGGGCTGGGACAAAACTGGAAAGCAGCACCCTAAGGAATCATGGGGGCAGCAAGGGACAGCCCAGCTGGGCGGAACTGCTGCCCTGAGCCGTGTACAGGAATATTAGGAGACCCCTCAGGAAAGGCAAGCAGGGTCTATTAATGCATTTTTTTTCATAAGAATTTCACTATTTTTCAATATGAAATTACCTCTCTAGCCATTCCTTGCTTTTATGAGACCAAAATGTTACACATGTTGACACTTTGAGTATGGTTATTACAGAATCACAGAAAATGCTGTGTTGGAAAGGACACACAAGGGTTGTTGAGTCCAACACTCAGCCCTGTGCAGGATACCCCAAGAGCCACACCATGTGCCTCACAGCATTTTTCAAATGCTTCTTGCACTCTCTCAGGCTGATGCTGTGACCACTTCCCTGGGGAGACTGTTCCAGTGCTCAAGCACCATCTGGGTGAAGAATCTTTCCCTGGTATTCAGCCTCAACCTCCCCTGACACACCTTCAGGTCAATCCCACAGGTCCTGTCATTGGTCACCACGGAGCAGAGACCAGTGACTACCCCTATGAATCCTTCCACACTTGTGACCTGTCCTATAAATATAGAAAAGAGACAGAAAGAACATGAAAACTGCAGAGAAGCACAGGTAGAAAGGCCCATGCTCGATGCTGCTTCACCTGTTACCATGTAACATGCAGGCACTGGGCTGTTTCCCTCAGCCTGGCTGCTCAGACAAGGGCTGGGCAGATCCCTGCTCTGTTCCAGGAGGGATAACCAAACTGGGTGGCTGATTCCCCAGAGATGTCATGGAGTCAGTCAGTGGTCATGGTTCCCATGGCAGAGAGACTCTGGCTGGCGTTGCAGTGTAGTCTAGAGAGAAACAGGCTCTGTGGTTCATTCTCTCTTTGGACTTGTGCTAACAGCAGCAGCCCTGTTGTAAATCAGCTCAGTGTTTCAGAGTGTGGAAAATAAAGTTGATTTTGGTATTATTTCTCTGAAACCTAACAGGAAATGCTAGGTACTCAGCTGTTCCTGCTGCTTTCTACTGGGGTATACCCTGCCTACAGGGATGCTCACCTTTTCTCTCTCCATCAATTATCTGGGATAATATTCTCTTCATACCCTAAAATATCTCCACTGCATAGCTGAGAAAATGACAAAGTACAAGTAGCTATTGCCCTTGCCTTAAAGGTCATTTAGAATGCTCCTGTTACACACAAGCACAAACCTCTGAGCTGGATTTATTCTTCAAAGATGTTTCTTTTTTCAAAGATGATGCATGTTTGAGACAAGGAATATTACCAGAAATCTAATACTCCAGTGCCTAAATTAACATGGAACTGTTTGGCTTCTCTATCTCTCCTCCTCTCCCACACCACAATCTTTTTTGTTTCCCTTTTTCTCTTTCTGTCTTGTTTTTTTGACTGTGGAACACAGAATTAACATGAGAGCAACTGGATATAGAAATACCTATTATACCTGTTAGTCTTCATGCCTCTGGCAAAATGTGGTACTGTGTGATTTCTAGGCATGTACAGAGAAGGAGAAAACAAAGCAAAGCATCATTCTCAACACACCAAACTCTCATTTCAGAGTGCCACAGAACATAGTTCCCTTTCTGTAACCCTGCAATAAAATGTGTCTCAAATCTCTGTAGACCAGACCCCAAATAGTTCAAGTTCAAGGCTGTGCAATCCTTCCATCTCCCACTCAGCTATCAGTCACGGAGCTGCCCCAGGCATGATGTGCAAAGATTGTCAAAGTACAGTCATCTGTAGCACCAAAGTCTCTGCCTGATGGAAGAAAAAACTGATGTTAATCAAACCAGGGACTCCTAGACCTGGAGAGAATACCACAGGTATGTCAAATAAAATCCCAGTCAACAGTGAAGAAGGAAGGCAGTGACAGGACAATGAGTGCTTCAGAAGTTTCAGGAGGTGGATTTTTAAGCTTAGTCCTACAGCTGTTCAGGTGAGGTGTGTGAGGAATTCTGAGCATCTCACTAGAACATAAAACCAACGTTATCTTCCTTTTTCACCCTCATTGGGAAAAGGGAATGCTGTTAGAAAATGGGACATAATAGGACATAATGGTTTGCAGCAGAAGATGCAAAATTTTCCTCAGTGCTTTATAAGGTAATGTGCTGATTTGCAGGGCAGTCTAACTCAAACTGCCTGCTGGCAAACTGTCTGACTGAAACCCTGGGAAAACCAGACCAACACTCTGTGTCCTGTATAGAAAACCAAAATATACTTCCAGAGGCTAATTCTGACCCCAAAAGCTTTTTTGAGCTCTCTCATAATGCTAATACTTTTTTTTATTTTTTTTTTAAGTCAGGATGTACAACCTGACTTTTTTTGGGCGTACAACCTGATCTGCAATTTGCAGTTATTCAGAGTACTTTCAATATCTCACTGACATTAAAATGGACACTTCGGCTGAGTATTCCATCCTATCAGGAAACAGCAAATATTTAGAAGAGAAACCTCAGATCCTGATCATTACCCATTTGCAGAATATTTGTTCAAAATCACACAGAAAAATTTGGTCTTGAAAAATCTTAAAAAAGTGTAATCTTGACTTTGCATATTTTAAGGGCAATCTAAAACATTAGTTGGTTGACTTAAGGTAATATTTTAACCAGAAACCACAAGAAAAGAAACATCCTAATTGACTGAAAATCCAGCTGTGGACTTAAAATAGAAATGTAAAAAGTCACATTTTTCATGCTACTAAGTTCAGCACTGTCTAGTCTTTGAAGAAATGGATTGGCTGGCCAGAGTGAGCTGGAGCACTCAGCATTCACACGGGAACTCTCCTCTGCTGTCAAGTGGCCCAAAAGCAGGGCTGTGAGACTGACCATGTCCTGGCTGCTCAATATTAAAATTATCTGCTCGGGCCACCTCCGTGCTTGAAGCAGTGGTTTAGAGATGAAGCTTTTTAAACTCTTTGCAGATGCTTTGTTCTGTTTAAAAACATCTTTGCCTTTACTGAAGAGATTTTCAAAGCTGAGGAAAGAATCTGTGGGCTGGACCCATTCTGTTTGAGAAGCAATTACACTCTCTCTCCCTAAAGGAGATGAAATAAACAGCATAGCTGCCCTTGTGTGCTAGAGAGGCAGGATCCAGTTCCATCTACTTAGGGATCTTCACAGGAATGCTCCTAACTGAGAGAGACAGCAGCAGATAGAAATCAAAGTGGAGCAAAGTGTTTGAAATTATTACCTCCAGCACAGTGTTTAGTCTGTGTCACATTTTCCACTATCAGTCCCTTAAAGGAATCTCCAAAAACCTTACCCACTGTGTGCCACCTTGGCATCCTGCACTCCCACTCACCACCACCCTCACTGGTTTACACCTCATGCCCACCTCGTAGCCAAATGCATTAAGGCCCTGCAGTGCCAAGTGTTTTGGGGATCCTGAAGTGAGTCCCTGCTGGCACTGACTTTTCCATCCTGCAGGCCTTTTCCCTACCCACTGAACTCTCCCCTGTTTCCCTGCTGCCTCGTGACTCACCGCAGAGCCACGCTGCCTGTGCAATGCAAGGAACCAATCTCTAGCTGTCGGGTCCCCAAACCCTCCTCACTCCAAAGCACTACAGTAGCAGAGCTCTGAAATTCAGCTGAACTTGCAGGGCCTCTTAGAACCAATACTAAGAAAAAATGCTGATTTGGTGAAATCAAGGCATTCCATGGAATTTTTTTTTTACTTCGTATTTCTTTATGACAGAAAAAAAACTAAAATGTTTCAACTTGAAACCTCTTTCGTTTCCTGACAGCTCATCTATCCAGCACATTGACAGCTCATCAGGTGGAGAGAGGCATCCAGCATCTGCACTTTATTACCCAGATGGAGCCAGGGGACCTCAGGCTTCCAGCTGATCACTGGAAAGCTCTGTAGTAAGACAGCATTTATCTCAATTTAGAAGCTTCAGGGACAAGGTTCTTCAGAGAGTGAAAAATCAATGCAGCCCAACAGAAATTGGCAAGTGCCAGGGCATTTGCAGGAGCTGGAGATTTGGCCCTGGTTTCGTAATATTTGATTAAAAGAGACTTCCACATCCCAAACACTACGCTGCCAAAGTTGAACATCAACTGCAAGAACAGCTATGAGGCAGGATGTGGAAAACTACTTTGTGTTAATGATTCTGTGCTCTGATCAATATTCTACAGCATCCTCATGAACAAGTTAGTGTTTCACAGAAGACAGCATGGTGGAAGCAGCAGGTGTGGAATCTCTAGGTCACTGCCACATTTCACACTGCTACAATCCCCTCCTGCAAGCATTTGGAAGGCTGTCTGAAGAAAAATAATAAAATAATTGCACAAAATATAGGCCCAAAAATCACACTGCTCTGTGAAATGGACCATCTGATCACGTGGAATGCTGCTTTGGGGTTTGGAAGACGAGAGGTAAAGAACCCCAATGAATCTCTTCAATCACTTTTTGGTAGTTTATATCACATTAGGACATGATGACAATTTGTCTGACCCTCATTTGATATTTTTAAAAAGTGCAACAGTGTATAAATCCTACTGTTAAAGTCACTGCAGGGTGTCTGATAGTTGTAGTCTCTCTTAATAAATTATAAATTGATTATGTGACCCAAATCTGACTGTTTAATAATCACTTTTTATTCAGCTGCCAGGAAAGCCAGCTGGTAATTCTTGCCTAATTGTCTGCCTTTGCAACTGGAAGGTTCCAAGGATTTCTCTTATTTAAACCTTTCTGCCTGCCTTCCTTGGAATTCTGTGATGCTCTGCTGATAAGCCAGACAGGCCTCCACCTTGAAGAGCCATCCGTGATTACAAATTTGTGTTGCTCTCTCCACTGGGGCTTCACCAAGGCGCCCACCCATGGGCTGAAAGTGCCAAAGCCAAGCCCACAGTGGCCACAGATCTGTACAGACATCCTCTGCTTGCCCACCAATCACATCTGATTTCCCCCCTTCATTTTCCAAATCCCACAAGCCTGTTCTGGGTATCTGATCAGTTAGTCTCTATCTCCTTATTTTAGGAAGTCTGGAAGAGAATTAAGAATATCAGGGACATAATTCACAACATGAGTGTGGAAAATATCTTTGACACTGTCACAATCACCTGTTAAAATGAATATTCTTAACAAAACTTTACCTCTCCTGATGGCATGAAACACTAAGCATTTTATCCCAAAGGTTTTCTCTGGTTTCATTTTTTTTCCAGGATCAATTTGCAATTCTACTATTTAAAGATGGTTTCAAACTGTTTCTGTCTGTAAAGTGCCACCTAATTTTTCTTCCCAAAGACAGGAAGTATTCTGCTCCAGAAACTTCTGCTCATGTGCTGCTGGAAATTGAAAAGGGTTAAACATCTGGGTAGAAAGGGTTGTCCAGCACAGGCCCAACAAGTCAGCAAAGCCCAGACTTTCTTTTTTTTTTTTTTAATTTTACACAGGCAATACAGAAAGAGACTGCTAATTAGAAGAAAAAACAATTAAATTACTCTCATAGCGCAGAGATAGCGAAGCTCATGAAGGCAATCATGAATTAAAAGTTCAGAGCCCAAGTTCTTAATTCTGAAACTGGAAGACAGTTGGGGAGAAGGGACATCTGTTCATAGAACAAAAGGCCAAGGGGGACAGGATGGGGTGAGTTCAGCTTGTTGCTGTAGCTCCCCCTGAGCTGCCACAGAAGTTTGTTTCAGCCTGATATGATTTTTAGCTCTCTTTGGAAGGCGCATTTGACATTGTGCTTGCTCTGCTTACTGGCACTACTAAACCCTTTTTGTTCTTCTGCAGGGAAAGCTCAGCCACCATATCTGTCTACTCCTTCTCCCATCTCCTTCCCTCCCCTCTGACCCTCAAAGCCAAGACATGAAGTTACATTTCTCTATTTCTTCCATCAGCTATTGTGGTATGAGAGTTCCACTAAGACATGAGCATGTTCCAAAAACAACATTCAAATAAGGACTTCTGTGTTTTTAAGACCTGACCCAAAATATTTATTTATCCAGAAGTTGAAATTCTCACGAGCAATGGGTGAAATTCTGAGGAGAGGAGATCTGCAGCAAGCCTGGACATAACTCTGAATCCCAGGGCAACAAGTGCTATAATAGAGGCAATGAAAGATAAGCCACAAACGAAGAGTCAGCAGAAATCCATATATTAACTCAATTTCATAACTCGCATCAGTTACTTTTATATGAGAAGTGAGAATGAAAGCATAGATACACTTAAATAGCTATAGAGATTTCCACAAATCCTGGAATGACTTGCTACTGACAGGGAAGTAATGGATGGCTTATGGCAAATAGGAGATCCAGAGTTTCCCAGGAGGCTTATTCCCCCCTCCACTGCAAGATACAAATAATTCCCATTGACTTTAGTGCCTTTCCTACTGTGAAGGACCAGGAATTTATTGGCTTCAGTGGGAGTTACGAATAACTTGCATGGGGAAAATGAAGTTCGAAAGAAACAAATTAAGAACGACTCTGTCTACTTCTGAAATCTATATCAAATATTTCTCTCTATGTCAGCTGGAAAAAAAGCAACAAATAGTCAGCTCAAACATACTCATCTATAGAAAGTAAAAATTCTAGCAACACTGGTAAATGAATGTACATGAACAGGGTAGAGCAGAAGGAGCAACAAAGGCCTGAGGAGCTGAAATGTTTCTCATGGAAGAAGTTCTCTATGAAGCATTTGTCTCCTGGGGAGATCTCGCCAACCAACAGCCAGGATGCCTTAACCCTGCAGATGTGCCAGGATTCCCTCACTAACACTGTGGAGTTATCTCGCTGTGGCTGCGTGCTTTATTTTGTTTACCACTGAAGAGCAATTACATTTAAAAGTCAACACAAATAATGGGCCCTACTTTTTGGCAGTTGTGTGTTTAAATTCCCCTGCTGCCCATCTGTATCACTTATCTCAAGGAATATCTGGTGTAGAAGGAGAGAAGGAAGAAAAGCTCTTCTTTGAGAGCTGCAACTGAAGAAAATTCATTGCTTTGGAGGAGACACGAGGGCTAATATTTAATCTGGAGAAGCAGCAGATGGACAATCACACAGCTGTTGGCCTACCTAGTCAGGCATATCACATTTCCACAGCAGGAAAGTGCTCTCAAGAAAGCAGTGAAATGTGCATGTTTGGCAGCCAAGTGAGTGAGCACAGGACTGCTGTGCATTTCTTCCCACCTCCTCACAGCCATCGAGCCAGGACAACTCCCAGGGACAGGAACCACTGCCAGGGAATTTGCTCCAGTGTAGCCACTGGTGTGGAAGGAGACCCTGCTGCAATCTCCACTGGTGTGGCAGCACTGAAGGAATCACTCCTGGAAAGGGGGATTAAAAATTACTCTCAGACATCCCAGGAAGGCTCCCACTGGTGTCAGTGAAACTTTGGGTATAGGCTGGGGATAAAAACAACACCAAAGGCAGGGCTTTTCAACAGAAGGAACCCAAGACTGTAAACAATGTATTTGCTAGGGTTGATTTGCCTGTGTTGTTGAAGAAAGTGTGGACAGCCTGTATGACCAGGTAATACAGGTAGAGAACAAAGTAAAGATGTAGTTTAGTAAAACATTTCTAAGAAAGTAGGAAAAAAAGGAGGCTTTGTTCTCTCTTTAACTTTTTTTTTTTTCTAAACCACCTGCCATGCAGTCATTCCCTAAAACTCAAACAGAAAGTATCCCTCCAGAGTATTTTTGTGGGCCCTGGGGCGAGGCAGTTGCTAATCTGGATGAGACAAGAGCATCCACTAAGGAGGAAACAACAGCAGGAAGCACTGAAATCATCTCAGACTTTCCTTGGCTTTACTGACTTACCACGGAGACCCCACCTACACATTTAATGGGGTCAGAGCCATAACCTGAGGCTATAGCATACAGATTCCTGATCATTCCCCTACAGTAAGGAGGTACATTTCCAGTTAAACTCACAAACAATGCTGAATAGCTACAGAAGATTAACAGGACCTCCCACTTCATGGAAACACTGACTGTTTACATAATATGTAATGACAGTAAATCATAACAAATCCTAGGAGAAAACTCCAGTGAGAGATAAAACAACATGACCTTCTGATTTTTCTTCTTTTCTCATCTTACAATCCATGCCTTTATTCCCTCAACCTGTAAGGAGTTCTGCAAATGCTTAATTTTCAGTCCATCATTAGGTTCACAGGTTTAATTAGCCTAATTAGGTTCAAAAAAAAGTGCATACATAGGAGAATGTCCTTTTCCCCTTTGCTTATTTGAGCTCCCTACCACTGTGGTATGAAAAATGCAATTGTTCCACTTGGCAAGGTTAAATAATTAGCATTCTAAATTCAGGGCTGCTATTGAGTAGCTCCACTATCGATCCCATTACTGTGCTGAGCCAGGCCAGCTGAGGAGCAGACCCTGCCTAAGGTGCTGAGTAGTTTGCAGTTTGCAAAGGAACTAAACAAATTTCTGTAGGGAGGTGAGGGAAATTAGCAACAGGACAACTGGTTTCTGAAACTAGTTTCTGAAACTCATCTGTTTGGTTGCATTTTATTCCTGAAAAATGTCCTACATGAGAAGTTCTCGTGCTATCATTTGCTATATCATAATACACCATAGTTTTTGCAAGACAAACAGACTTTATTACTTTTCCCCTGGGAACTCCTCCACTTTTTTTTTTTTGTGCATGTTCATGTGAGCAGATCCATAATTACACAACCAGAACTCATATTTGCTTAAAATGAACCAGTCTAGTTTTTATTCCCTGACAAGAAACTCTTGTGGGAAAAAAAAACTAACTTGTTTCCTGCAAAGACAACAGTGTCAAAGCAAAATAAAACTAAAAAGAAAACGTCTTTCTCTTCATATCTAATATTTACTTGTGCTGCAGTTGCATTGGGAAGTCTAGTTCAGGCCTAGTTCAGGCCTAAAAGCCAGTCTGGTAGGTGTGATACCAACACATGAAAAACCAAACACAATCTATTCCTGGAGCTTTCCACTAGGATGTGTCTGCATTACTTTACAACACAGGACTTTAAGCAGAGGAATTCACAGATTCATAGAGTCACTGAGTAGCTTGGAAGAGACTTTAAAGATCATCTGGTTCCAACCCCACTGCCATGGGAAGGGACATCTGCCACCAGGCCAGGCTGCTCAGAGCTCCATCCAGCCTGGCCTCTGACACTTCCAGGGAAGGGGCACCCACAGCTTCTCTGGGAAACCTGTGCCAGGGCCTCAGCACCCCCACAGGGAAGAATTTCTTTCTAATATCTAATCCAAACCTACTCTCTGTCAGTTTGAAGCCATTGCCCCTTGTGCTGTCACCACACACTCTTGTATCTCCTACAGGTTCTTGAGTTGCCTGCAGCAGGTGTGCAAGGCTTGGTACAAAAGCTCTGCCTGCCTGCCAGGGGCTGCAGGAATGCAAACCCTTCCAGTGCTAGAGGAGCTGATGCACATTCTGGGAGCACTTCCTGCAGCCTTCTCCCAGTCCAGTGTGTCCAACACTGACAGGCTGGAGAGTCCTGCAGAGTGTCCCCACCAGGGCAGGGGAGAGCAGAGGATTCTGGCTACTCTTTCCACATTATCACTGATTTAATCATTCAACAAAGAAATAAAATTCAAAACGAGGACCCTCACACGTGAATTCCCTACATTTCAGGACTTGCCCAGCTCCCATTCACGAGGCAGCTAAAAGATCTGGTGGAAAAGAACAGCCTCTAATGACCATGCGTCCTTGTGCTCTGGAGTGTGGGCTACAGCAACTAATAATAGATGAAGGTTTACATGTTTTTCTTGTGTTTCTGCTGGGGCTGCTGTGTCATTAATTCAGCTTGTGCCTGGCTACTTGTGTTAAACATTCCCTTTGTGGCTTTCTCTAAATCTTAAATTTTGCATGTGACCACACGTAAATGTAAATGTGTATTTTTATGGTCCTGTAATCTCAGTGCTTTTAAATCCCGGTTGCCTGAAGGCACACAAGGAGCTGAAGCAGAAAAGCTTGGCCAGTTTGTGATCATTTAGAGCTAGTTTATTTGCTCTTTCTGAATGGATTCAGTTCCTGTAGAGGTTTTTGCCTTTAGTCTAATAGAGTAAAGATAAGATCTAGAAACCTAATTAACCCTGCAGGGCCTGTGAACAAGGCTCATTAGAAAACAGTCAAGCACATTTATGCTTAAATACCTTCTTTACAGGAATTCATATCGTATTTCTGAAAGGCAGATATACATGCCACACACTCTACCTTAAACCACTGTAAACCATTTCCTTAAATGCAGCTGAAAAATGTACCACATTGGAGCTCAAAGTCATCTGGATTATGCAAGTAAACAGCCTGTACTTTGAAAGACCCAGAATTAATGAAAACCCTGTCTGCAGGACACTGCAAGATGCACCTCAAAACCAGTGCAAATGTTCCACTGCATCCCAAAACCAGTGTCTTTGCAGCCCACATCCTGATCAGCAAACACCACTCTGAAGCAATTTTTCTGGGGATTTTCCCATCTGTCCAAAGCAGTGACAATAAGATACATGTGATCACAGGCATCTCTGGGGAATTCTGGAAAGATTTCATAAGGACTCAGAACGAGGTGATTACAAACCTCATTCTAAAGTTGCCTCACATCTCCTTAAATATCCTGGGTCAGACAGCAACAAGCGTGGATTCCAGTCCTCAGTGCCCACGAATATCCATGTACTTGTCATACAAGTTCCAGTTATCTGAGAACAAAAGCATCCTCTGAATAACTCTGAATTCTCCTTCTTTCCTAACCCTTCATTCCTTGTACCCCAGCCCCTCATCATGGAGAGACCAGAAAAGCTAGGCCAAGAAAGATCTCCAGAAATATCTGATATGTTGGTGCATTAGTGGGTGCAGCTATGTGTTGTGTACTTAGTGACTTAAAAGCCAGAAGAATTAGTTATCCTTGCTTCTCATGACATCTTGAAGGACAGCCTGGATTCAGAATTAGGTCTGCTCAGTACTTAACTTTGTTGTAAGTGACTGCCTGACCAGTGAGTAGGATAAATGATGCCACTGGGACTGAAATGTATCTTAAAATTAATCATTTGCTTAATGGTTGTCCTAGAGAAGGATGGGTTTAAATACAAATTTAAGGGCATTTTCTGCTTCAAGGCTTGTGAGATTGAAGATCCCATCAAAGAGAGAATCTCAGCAAGATCTACCTTGTGTCACCGATATTTTAAAATCACAGGCATTGTAAATTTAAATTGTTTTATATCCTATATCCAAGCACAATTGGTAAATGCAAGCAAAGCTGTATGTTATAAAATTTTCAGGGAAATGATGACTTTTGTTTGGCACATTTTGGCATTTAATACAACAAGTCCAGAACTGGGGTAACTGCTCTAATGCTATTTGAATGAAAATAATTGTGGTTTTTAAAAACCCCTTAGCCTAAAGTTCTGCTTCATAGGCCTGAAATACTTATTTTATTGGCGAGTTTAAAAGCATGCCTTTTCAAAAAAGGCAAAACCTCTACCACTTCTATAAGTAGATTCATAATTTATATTGTGAATCCCTTTGACAAGAAGAAAATCCCAAATCAAGTTACTCTTCAACCTGAATGAATAAATCCTGTCTTGACATGAATTCTTTTTTCAGTGCTTCATTTTCAAGGAGTCATGTGGTTTTTTAATAATCAGTGTCATTGTTTCCCCTTCATCCTCTTCAACAAGGCAGTGATAACTGCAAAAGCATCTCAGGCAACTCACGGCAACTCAGATGCAGCACTGAGAAATATCTCTGTGAAATCAGCTTTGATGAGATATCAAAATATTACATCTGCAAGTCCTGGTGGCTGGACAGTGCTTTGGAAAGCAAAGCCAGCTTCCCTAGCCCAGATTAGTCAACATCAGTTTCCTTGGTCTAACATTTCACAAAATATTTTCCCACATATGTCCGACTGCATTTTGGAGGGTGGAGCTGACAACATAAACGTGCCCTAGGGTGAAAATCCTGAAACATTTCCCTGGGTGATCTTTGTGTCTGGACATTACCAATGCAGATGTCTGTAATCAAGAGATCTCTATGGACCCACTAATTATTCCCTGGGCTATTCCACTGGCAATAAAAATCCCATTTGTCGCAGCTTGTTTGCAGAACTGCTTCCATTTCCACAGTGGTGGCATTAATTAGCAAAAAACCTGTGAAAATTGTTGAAGTTTATAGGTTCAAAAAAACCCCACTAAGCATTGCTCCTAAATATTCCTATAAATTCAACCATGGCAACAAGTCCTGAAAGTCCAACTTTCTCAGTTGGAACAATTTTTCATGCTTGTAGCAATAAGTGGGAAATAATGGGGGTCTCAGATTCGCATTAGGGAAGTTGCTTCTGTGACCTCTTCATGCAGATGGATGGTGAATTTCTCAGATAATAAATCAAAGTTTTCTGATGGTGCAGTGGCATCTCTTGCTGAGGCCCATAGAGATGCTGGCTGCCTTCTATTCAAAGGCAGCAGGCCTCTGCCCGGCAGGAAACTTTCCCTACAAATCCTTCCAGTCACCACCAGGAGATATTAGGGCCTCTATAAACTGCCCAGGCTTTTTGGGGAACAGCCAGCATCCTGCTGGGAAATGGACACTTTTCAACTTCATTGACATCTGTCACACACACAAAGAATAGAAAACCATCAGGAAAGAAAACCACATTATGACTTTCCCATCAGCAGGGTCAGTTAAGTCTTTGTCCTTAAAAGGTATTTAGAAGGTATTCATTAGAGCTACCTTGCTTAATAATATATTTAGGAAGAGAATCTTACCTTTGGGTTTCAAGGAGCATGGAATGTTTCTCTGTTTCTTGATGCTTTTTGCAATAGGCTAACTTTCCTGTAGGAATTTTGAACAAAATAAAACAAAAAAAAAGCCCAACTGTGATGCTGTTTTTTCCATGCAGTTTTTATTAACTTTCTTCCGAATAAGTCCCTGCAAGGAAAATGACACCAATTTTTATTATCAGAAATATATTTATTAAGTGACAGTCTAATTCCCAGAATAGCAATGCATTCTTTTTTTTTTTTTTTTTGGAGTTACAGCTTCTTTCCCAAATGACCCTAAAATAAGCATGGGAAAGCAGCATTGTAAATACAGTAATGAATTTCAAGTGAATATACTTTTTCCCCTCAGTGTATTGCTTATATTAAACAGTGTGTGTGGGGGGGTTAGTATTGTCAATTATTAACACAGGATAAAATTTAAAGGTGATGCTCTCTTGCTAATTGAAATAATTTTGAAGTTTCTTAAACATGGGTGGCAAAACTTCAATAGAAATTTCTTGTAGAAATTTCTTCCACTCTGTCTGTGATAAATTTTGATAGCTAATTTTTCCTTCTTTGTGCAAGTATTTCCCCCAAAAAGCAATAGAATCCAGTAGGTAAATTCACCTTTAAGGAAAGAGGAATTTTCAGCTGTAGCTTCAACATATAATGGGATCATGGACATACTTTGGGCCCTTGGTTTCTTCAAAAGCTGGTGATGCCTAATGTAAGTGCTCTTATATGGCATTATAATAACTAATGATAAAAAGAATTTTTAATTGCTTTTGCACTTTTCCCAGAAGTCAATATAAACAATTCATTCTGAATTTTCTCTGTTCACTTCAGTGGAGTCAGTGTAGTAATGTAATGGTGACAGACAACAGGATTTGGCCAACTGGCTTCAGTCTCTTTACTTTTTCTATCAAGTCAACTCAATTCTACACTGAAGTGCTTGAAGGAGGCAGGACTGAGCCTTATTTTTTGCAGAGACGTTCAGCTTGATGCAACAGAAGTGTGGGAGACAATGTACATACCCAAATAAAAAGTAGGAGGCAAACTCACTGGTCATGCAGTCACTTGTCAACACATCTGCCCAGCAACTGTGACAAAGCCCTGGCACTGCACAGGCTCCAGGGGAAAGGGATTGAGCTGCTGGTGGCTGGACAAAGAGCAGCAGTGACAGGCTGGGATCATCAGTCACTGCATGGCGACCATGGCGTAATGGATGCAATTTAAGATGAAATGAGAAAAAGGATGAGGTGGGCTTAGAAACAGGTCCTGGTGAGGCTCAGAGCTGAGCACTAAGCTCAAAGCCAGCTGGTTCCCCAGAGCAGCGTGAGAGCCAAAGTCATACAAATGAGTCACACCTGCTTAAAGCCATTGCAACAGAGCCAGGAGGGGCAACCCCGTAATGGAAAGCAGTCAGGATCCCTCCTTTGGGTGATAGATTTTTAACAGCCTTTTTTTCTGAAGGCTGAGCCTGACTGAGCAAACCTAGCAGCAATGTCAAACTCAGCAGTCTTCAACATTTGGATGGAAAACACTCTCAAATTCTGTTGGGCAGAAAATGTGCTTTTGGTGAAGAAAACCTCTTTGTTAAAAATTAACCTGCTGCAAGCATTAACACAGTGTTTAAAAGTCTAGCTCATTCTGAGCACCTTAAAACAAAAGTGACTACAACATTCCAGAAACAGGTCTCCATCGAGTCAGGAGTTTAACAGTTAAATACCTTTAAAGGTCCAAAGTTTAATGATGCAGACTCTGGAATGACTCTTTTAAACTGCATAATTCTTCTAAAGCATGTAAATTTTTATGACAAATGGACTTTTCTGAAATAAAGCCGCAAATTTCCTTTTTCTTGTTATGATTTCATGAACTGCTCAGAGAATGTAGTTCACTGCACATTTCTGTTCTGGATGTCTGTGAAAAGGCACAAGGGTGATGGAGCTCAGTCCTATCTGTGCTCAGAGCTCAGGTGTGGAGTAAAGCACAGCCCAATGAAGTATTTAAGTGTACACTTCACACTCTTAAAATTCAAACAATGAAACCAAAGCCAAAGAAACTCTTTGGATGCTTAAAAATACTCACAGCCTCAAGTGTTTTGATGGAAGAGCCTGAAGTACTCCATGGTTTCCTGGATCAGACTCTGGTGTGAGGACAAAGATGTAGAATTACAAAATCAATCCAAAGGCAGCACTGAAGGCAGTCAGTGGACTTCCCAGTTCATCCTAGAGATATTTCATACAAAACATTGAAAATGTTAAGGCTTTTATTATGTACACATTCCACTGTCACAAAGGGAAATGGTATGAAACCATATTGAAAATTATATTAGATATTTGAAAAATATAAAGATATTTGAAAAATATCTTTCTATTTTTGAACAAGTTTAAATAGTGCAAAACTGAGATTTTCAAAATACTGTTTTATTTTCTGTTAATTTTCTGGGAACTGTCAAATAAACTATTGTCCTTCTCCTTCTCTCAGGCTATACCTTTCTCTGAACAGCAGCACACATCTAACTCTCTGTAGAGGGAGTTTTATCACTGAGATTTGAAACAATTGAGATATTCTGGAATAGAAATATTCTAGAAGTGTCCTTATCAATCTGCAAGTACTTATACATAATAGAGAAGCACATTTAATACTGACAATCAGTGCACAACTAAAGGAAAGCACCAAAAATTCTGAAACATGGGCACTTCTGGTTTTTATTCCTACATCATCAGGTTCTCTTTTGAGCATTATAATACAGCTTCAGAAATAATCTGATACTATTGTTCCCTTGTGACTTGTACATAAGAAACTGCCATCCTTCTCTTATCTATTGTCTTATTTCATGGAGGGTCTTCTAGGCTCTTGTTTCCTTTAAGAAAATGCTACAGAATGCTGGACATGCCTTACTGCCATTCAAGCACATTTAAAAGCTAAGGGATGTCTCTCCTCTCTCTGGATCAAATAATTTCTCCCGTGTAAACATATTTAACATTTTAATACTTCTGTTACACAAGAAAAGAAACTGGCAATCTTTTCCCCAGGATTTTCTGAGGAACATATGAATACTCCAGTGTTGTAAAGGGGAAAATTCCTTCATCCTCTGACTTTTGTCCATGGCAGTTACTGCAGAAGATAAGCTAATGACCCAGGATTTGCAAGGGGACTGCCCCACGCTGTGACTTTCAGCTTTGCAAAGGCCACACGGAAGGTTTCATTTGTCTCATTAACTTTCCCACTGCACCAATCACAAGTTTATTATGGAGTATTTTTCTCTTTTAACTTTTACAGTCCATGTATCTCGGCAGGAGCCTGGACACATTGACCCAGGACGCCCCTTCCAGTCCTGGCTTCCTATGAGATGCAGGAAAACAAATCACAAAGATCCAAAGCAGTATTTTTACAAACTCGAAATGAGATGAAGCACAACAATGGAACATATGATTACACCAACAATCTTCAAGGTAATATGATAGACACAAACCATATTGTGTTGTATATAAACTATACAAACATTTCCACTTGATTTCCTAAGGAAATGAGGCTTATGCAGTCATGCCTTCTGTCTGTTCATGTCTGCCCCTAATAACATTCAAACCCACTGCCACACTTCAATGCAAGTTGTCAGGGGAGAAGCAAAAGATTAGGAGATAATTATGTTCCTACAGCTCTTGTCATTGCACAGAGGAAAGAGACCTAATTTAGTGCCCCCAGCTGAGGAAAATCTCCTTGAAGGAGTGGGATCAATGGTTCCTTGTCCAGTCAGTACAAACAGCTTATTTCCAGCTTTCCAATCAGCCCATGCCAGGCTCCACAGCAGATGCAGCAGGAGCTGTTTTTGCCCTTCTGCTCACGAGTGGGCCTGGGATCTGGGGGTCTCATAAAGGTGCACGGGAGACCGAGGATATGGTACCATAGAAAACAGTTTTGGTTGCTCCTGGAACAGCCCTTCATAATTTTCTCACAAAATGAATAGCATAGTTTGGGATTTTAATTCCTTGGCTGGACAATGTCTGCTCTGTTTGTTCTTTCACTGGCCTCAAAGGGCCAGGAATCCAGCACACAGACACTCAAGAATGCCTGGTCATACTAGTGGCTACATTTTCCATCTGAGATCGAGAAATATTTTACTGGGCTCAGGATTCCCTCAGACCTTCCAGAGACTCTTCTAGAGAGGCCATGTCTCACTGTCCTAACCTTCCAGTAATTTATTAAACTGTAGGAGTCCTTGCTGACACGCAAGGTTTGCTCTTTCTCACACTCAAGTTGAATCTACCTAATGTGATTCTTTGCTGGTGTCCTTTGGAACCAGTTCATCTTCCACAGTTCCCTTCCTTGCCCCCACACCCCTCCACCTTTTCATTTTATTCCCAGATCACAGACACTAATCCTGCCCTGCTCAGAGGCATTCCGAGACACCTGTTAAAGTCATGCTAATTGGAAAGCAAAATGAGAAGAAGCTCCTTGAAGCTGTGCTGCTGACATGGATCATATGGAAAAGCTTCGTGAAAGCAGCTGACTTCAGCATCCTGTGGAGCATTCTAAATCCTATCCCTGTACTTCGGGGAAAAAAAAAAAGCAAACCCTAAATATTTTAAATCAATACATCTGGGTGCAAGAAAAACCACCCTGGAAAAAAGGACTAACTCTCTGAAAAACATTTGACACGGTTTCCAAGCCGCTGAGAATGTCAAATAAAGCAGGTAATGCAGCAATCTGAGATCTGAGCAGAAGAAAAAGAAAACTCCAATCCAAATGTACCTTGAAGTACAATACTTATGGATCCAGCAAGGTCTGACCTTTCAAGTTAACAGCTATTAAGTATTTACACACAGGGAGGAAGAGGAGATTCATTGCTTGTGAGATAAACAGAATACTGATGCCAAGCCAGGGAGTCTTTTAAAAGTCAGATCAATTCAGTCAATAAATTAATGACTGCAATGTTTTGCACACTTGGGATGGAAAGCTTCCTCCCCTGCCAAGTTATCTGGCACTTTTTTGAGGAATTATTACGTGCATAAAGCATTTCTAGAGATTGTGATTTTGAAAAAGATTTACACTTTTATTCTTCGCTGAAAGAGAGTTACTTCTGGAGATGTAGTCCTATTTTTGAAGGATTCACCAGCAGACCTTATTTTTAGCAAGAAGTTAACCATTCTGCCAACAGAGCATTATTCTTCAGAATTAATGAATGAATACTGTTGTTTAAACATTTTTTTTCAAGAAGGATCCAGCAAAAACGAAACTGCAGTCAGGGCAACTGAACAAACAACGCAACATCCTCCAAACTCACTATCCTAACTCAGCTGGGTGCTGCTGCTGAAGTCAGCCTGTTTATTTGCATGGTTATGAATTGTGAGAATTGAGCTTTTTTCTTTTTAATGAGTTATTGATTTTAGAAAATCACTCAAGGCAGAAAATCCATACGTTAACAGGCTGGCTTCACTCACCAAGACTTGTTATTTTATAGCACTTCTGAGAAAATTCAATGCATAAAGTCCTTTCAGCCACTGCAGACAAGACAGATCGATGAGGCTCCGAGACACAGCTCAAAGCTTTACGGGACTGATCCATACGGAAATACCTGGGAGACTCCTCCCTTGGAGGGATTAAGTCATTCTTCAAGATGACAAAGACCTGAGATCCAAGAACTTGAGGGTGAAGTATGATTCCTATTTATTGTACACGGAGTTTTTATAGATTTCCAGCAAATTTTCTTGAATAAGGAATTCCAGGTCTCATAAATTGAGAGCTTGTGAGACTGTAAAGGAATATACTTTTAAATTCAACAGAAGTGCTGTTTTGAAGGGGAAAAAAAGGGAAAACAAGTCAAGATGCCAGAAAATAGATCCCTTAAAACAATTGAAGCACACAAGCTGTATTTCCAGTTCAGGAAAGCATCCCTAAACAGAACAGAGGTTTATGCACACAGTTACATGTTGTCCATAAAAAGGATGGATTTCAGTAAGTGTGTAAGTGTGGTCAGAGTCTGGATTGTGAGCCTTTTACAAATAAACCTGTCCAAGTACACTTAGAGAACATTTCTGAATTTACGAAATCCAATGGCAACAAAGCTCAAAAGGAAGAATATTTTTGTCTGTGTTCACTTTTTTAAAATACACTCCCTACTCAAAGAAAGAGTATAAATGAAGTATAAAATAAATTCCCACTAGGTGCTAGAGGTACTCAATTCCTTGTGACTTGTTAACTGACAAAATATTTCCAAGTTAAACATTGATTTTCCTCTGCTTCGTTTCATTCCTGTCTTGAGCGATCCCTCGGATTGTGGGGTTACAAAAGGAGATCACACATACAGCTCTCATTTCATGTTTCATGGACTTCAGAACCATTAGACCTTTCTAGAGTAGAGCTGCAACAGCCCAGCCAGAGAACATCTTCAGAGAGTGCTCTGAGACTGAAGTGGTTAAAGTTGGCAGAGGTGAGATCTGGCCTGCTATCTGGCAGGAAATAGTTTTGCAGAGATAACTGAGTGGAATTCTGTGGCATGCAAAATACATATGGTCATATTAGATAATCTTAAGTTTCCTTCTCCTCTAAAATCCATTAATTCAGGGAAGTTTCCTTAGTAAATGAAGGAGTAACTTTTGACAGGACCCAGATCTATTTGCATCTTCACTAAATTTCTGTGAAATCTTGAAAATTCAAGAGGCTGTGCCTCTTGAACTCAATATTGTCCCAACTTTAAACTAACTTCACTGTGATTGACTTATTTCTATTTATGAAAGCAATCACAAAAATTAATTAAATAAGTACTACATCTTATGAAAAGCATTTAAAAAGTAAAATGTCAGTGCAGTAGACAGAGCCCAGAACAAAAATCTCCTGAATTTTGGGTCTGTTTTGCTACTTGCTCCTAGGAGCTGAGATACTTAATTTTTCTGCCTTGTTTTTTCCTTAACAACAGGAAAAAAGCTGTTTGCTTGCTTTTCTCTTAAGCATATTGTAAAAACTGGTAATTTTTTGTTTTGTTTATTTAGTTTAATCAAATTTAATTAGGCCCTCATCCAGTAAAGTCCCTAAGCATATATTCCACAGTCTTCTGTAAGAACAGAACACCTTGAACCTCACCTTCACAACTACGACTTTTTGTCTTGCTTTCTGTGCACTCCATACAGTTTCCCAGTATGTTTATGGCTTTTTTTGGAGAAATGGATTTCCTCTTCTATGCTTGCAATGAAAGCACTTCTGAGAGCAAAGCTGCCCTTCAGTTTGGCTTCTCTGGGTGGAGTGAAAACTGCACCAACGAATGCTGGGAGAGAAAAGCTTGTCA
Source organism: Thryothorus ludovicianus (assembly GCA_013397245.1). NCBI lineage: Eukaryota > Metazoa > Chordata > Aves > Passeriformes > Certhiidae > Thryothorus > Thryothorus ludovicianus. Next base: position 444,060 of record VZTB01017130.1, on the reverse strand, counting down.
GGAGAGATGTAAGGGAGATGAGCAGGGATTTATGTTTTGTCTTCAATGAGAAGAGTAATAGAGTGACAGAATCATAGAACAATTTGGTTGGAGGGACCAACAAGATGACCCAGTTTCAACCTCCTTGCCATGGGTAGGGACAGCTTCTATTAGGCCAGGTTGCTCAAAGCCCCATCCAACTTGGTCTTGAACACATCCAGGGATGGGGCAGCCACAGCAATAAGAGAGACAACATTTTGTGTGGAAGAAGGAAGAAGCTAAAAATCCCACCAAAGTCAAAGCCCTTCAGAGAGAGAGTAGTGATAAGAGAAGCTAAAGCAGCAACTTTCCTTCCCAGCTAACAGGGTCATGTTCTCCTTCCAGGGAATGTCTAATTCTGAAGCCAAAGATGATTTATATAGTTGGGTTAACCGAGGCAGGGGAGGCAGACTATTAAATGTGCAGGAGTACTATACTGAACCACAACAGAGAAAAAAGGTGAAAATATTCTGTTATTAATTGATAGTTGAAAACACAAGCTGGTGAGAGGTGATACTGTGGTGTAGGGGTGGGGGAAGAGACAAAGAAATACTATTAGAAGATTTAGGAATAACCCAACTAGGACCTGCCAAGAAAAGTTTTATCCAAAGGGAAACTTAGGGTGCACCGACAGTTCTGACAGTTATAAGAGACAAATACTGATAAAGAGAGACCTGCAACAGAAACATCAGAGTCTGCAAAATCAAGACACAGTTTGGGAACAAGAGAAGCCAAGACAACATCTGGTATTTGGGAAAAGATACCAGAACTGCAATGGTCCACATCATTTTGGCATTTGCAAGCTCTTGAAGGGAGGTACTGGAGAAAGTCCAGCACAAAGTCAATGGCCACTGCATGACAAGCCTGGAGAGGTTGTAGGACATGAGATAATGCTGCAGAGGATCCACTGGTGGCTGAGAAAACTGATCATTTCATTCAAGATGGACAGAAATGTGCGAGACAGTTCAACGCCAGAAAAAGTTGCATTTGTTCTACTAATATTCAAAATTAGAAATGTACATAAAGAACAGCAGACAAAAAGTCAAAACTCCCCTTTGTACTAAGGAAATGTAAATTAAGCCTTGAGGTAGACAAAGTAGAAAGATACAGTGTAGAACCAAAAGAAAATAATTGCTGTAGTAAAAAACATGTTCCAAGTTCTCTTGAAGAGTGTAAATTCACTGCAATGTTATGGGACAGGAACAAATAAGGACTTTGATGTAAACTTTTCAGCACAAACAACTTCTCTGAGCACACAAAACTCAGAGAGCCCAAACACATGATACTGTACATTTCCTGGAAGCTACTAGAATATTTGAATATTATTGCTTGAGAATAAGCAGAAGAATCAAGAGTCAATTCAGTTCAGGTTGAGGGCAGAAATAGTTTTTTTCAGCTGTGTATGGGCACCTCCATTCTCCTCTAACAACAACAACAACAAAAAATGAACAAAACAAAAAAACAAACAAAAACAAAAAATCCCCAATCTTGGAATGTGGAAGAGATCAGATCCATTGGGAGAGCCAGGTTTAATGTGAGTATAATGCCCAGTGAAACCATCCAACCATGATCTGAGAAGACAGTGGTAGGGAACAGACACAAGGGCAAAACAAGAGTTAAAAATCAGGAAAAAAATGAAGGTACAAATTAGAGGTGCCACATCCAAGGTATGACTGCAGACTTAGAAATCTGACATCCCTTGGAAATGTCTAAGGCATGGCCTTGATAGCTGGATGCTGAGGTTTTTGAAGATTCACAGAATACTGTAGGGGCACAGAGCATCCTGAACACTGAATGAACATTATTGATTAGTTAATAGATATTTAGACAAACACAAACATGTACGCAAAAGTTGCTGTGTTAGGTCGATGTTTTGTGGTAAATTAACACAATTTCTTATGAACAAGTTGGAATTTCATGTCACACAGTCTCATATGGAGAAAAGTTTTGTCTGTCAAGGCACTGGCTCCAAGCAATTTCTGCATGGCAGAGGACTGGATGCTACTCTTGCTTTTTACATGTTTCTCAGGGATGAGAGTCCTCTGCCAAAACTTGCAAGGTTGTATCTATCTCAAGTTCATGGTGGATGAGGTAAGGCCCTGCTCTCTCTGATGTAATCTGAAATAAATGGGATGGACAAGGGATCAGATTAAAGAAGTGGGGCAGATCTGCTGCTGGCACTGCTCCACTGACGTCAATGGAACTAAGCTGATTTACACCAGCTGAGTATCTGTCCTGGAGGTTTCCATGCATTTAGGCAAAATAAATAAAAATGTACATTAAAAGCTCCCCTTGGTAGATCCCAAGTCCAAATGTGTCATTCCTAAACAGAGTAAATAAATTACAAGAAAGCAGTTACTGTAGACATCACTCGTTACGAGTCAATAATGAGCAGAATAAAGGTCAGGCCACCCTAAATCTTTAATTGCTCCTTGCACCCCTGAGAAAGAGAGAAACTGATAATTCAGCACAAAATCACCTTAACTCTGACCCAAAACAAATATCTTAGCAGTAACTGTTACTGAAATGAGCAGGTGCTCTCCTTTGCCTCATAAAACATTAACTTCCATTTTTTTCAGGCAACTGAAGCTACTGAAGCTACAAAATAAAGTTTAGCTTCAGTCCAGAACCGGGTCATGCCTTTATTGCTGAAGAAAATCAGTGTTTGTGTTCTACAGACAGGAATGCAAACACTTTCTGAGAACGAATCTAAATGCACAGATAAACTTTCAGGTGTTTTTCATTTATGTTCACACCCTCCACATCCTTATCCAATATAATTTCCTTTGGAAAATGTATTTATAATTGCTGTTCTTCTAAATGATGCTTGGAAATGTTACAGGCAGGCAGCATGTGTGCATTGGCAACACTTTGTAGCTTCGTCCCCAAGGAGAAAATATTTAGCTGTTGATAGTGTAAAACCACCCTAAGAAAGGGAAAATCAGCCTTATTATAATGAAATTATAAATCATACCATTATTTTGCATCCAGGAAAAATAGGCTACATTCTCAGATTTTTGGACATCAGTGTTGTCCTGTGGAAATTACAAAGCCTTGCCATTCACACCAAGTGAGTGTTTGCTTTGGTGCATTTATCACCAAAAAATAAACCACACTCAGTTATTTAGGGAGAGTGACCTAGACAGGCAGAATTTCAGATAAGTTTAGAAATACTTGTGTTCATGAATGACCCCAAGCTGTGTGTGTTCCACACAGAAGCACTCTAATCTGTGTTTCCAGTTTACTCCAGCCTCAGCAGTTCTGAGGTTCTTCTGGTCACACTGTTGACTTAAAGCACAGATGTTTCTGCTGAGGCCTGAAAGAGAGCTAAAGAGTTTTATCACATTTTAAAGGTCCATCAGAAATCCTGCATTCAAGAAGCAGCCAAATTGATTTGCTGGACATACAAATTCAGTCTGGCATCTCTCAAGTTTCTTCAGCTTGTGTTTCACACAATAAACTTAGGTGAAATTTACATATACAATCACAAAAAAAATAATATTTGCTAAGTAGATAGATAGATTTGTTGTTTTTTTTCTCACAGTAAAATAACTTTTCTCCACTTCTACTCTCCAGGCTGTTTTGAGGTCTTACTGACACTCCAGCTCCAGCTTTCTGCTGTCTTGGAGTTCAATCCATACCTGCTTAGTGCTGCAGAGAGCAGGAGTGAGGATGCAAACCTGGCAAGGCTGACTTGCTGGTCTAATCTTTCCTCCTCTACCTGCAGTTACCAAAACCTTCTATGTGTTTGTGCACTAGAAACCCCTCCTCTCCAAACATCCACCCTGGGAAGTTGTATGCAAATAAACCTTGTGCTGAATCCATGCTGCCAGCATTCCTAAAATGCTACAGCTAAGCACAGAATTTGACCTATAGCATAGTGGAGGAAAAGTTCAAACACAAAATGACATATCCCTTCCACAATCTGAATTCCAAAAAGTGATTTCCTTTTCCCAGCCCAGCACAGATTCTCAACAGATAGGGAATAGCAGACAGAAACTCTGCCAGTTTTTATTTTATTTTTTTATAACCCGTAAAATTTCTTAAAGCAATTGTACAGATTTCAGCCTCCCCTTTGATCACTCTTTGCAACAATGACTCCAGGCCTTTGCCTAGGTATGATTCCTCAATCCCAACACATACAATGGAAGTGCCCTAGCCCACAGAAAGCCTTCTCATTAAAGCTCTAATCTGTTCCACTACATTCTTGCAAGACAGAATTATCCAGCTTTAAAGCATGCCTCAATAGTGAGCCCTAATAAGACTGATAGAAACAGCTTAAGTAATTGGATTGCTATATGGTATTGAATGTCTGACAACAAAAGATATCAATCTCTATTCTACTACTGAATCTTTGTTCCAGCAATGAATTCATTTAGTAATGCACTTGGAGGCTTGCAGTCCCTGCAGGAGAAATAGCAGACTGCGGACACAAAGGCAGGGCCATCTGATGAGCACAGAGAAAGCGACTCTGCTATTCCAAGAAGTTAATTACAGTGAACAAAAGCACAAGACTATGACTTGTTGACCATTACCATAATCACATTACTACAGTCTTCTTCTATTCCCAGCAGCAGAGGGTCTATTCTTTCATTTGGCACCGTGCATCATATTTGTGTTTTGTCACCTGAAATGTATTGTTGAACAGCCCTCCCTCTCAAGATAGCTGGGAATGTCACACTGTTTCTTTTGCAATTTATTCTTTGGTGGCTGATTTTTAAAGGCTATCAGTTGATTACTTTTTTTTTTTATTTTTAACTTTGAACAAAGGTAAAGGCTCCCAAGATTTTCTGCAAATGAAAATTTGCAAGAATGTTTTTCCTTGTGAAACCTTGTGCTTGTGACACACAACACTTGGATGATTTATGTATATTCTGGTAACACAGACACAGTAAAACAATTCATGACATACTGCCTACAACCTCTCCACTTTTGGAGTTCAACATATCCCATGCTCACATATAAAGTAAAAGAGGGTAGATTTAGACTGGATAAGAAGACTTTTTTTACAATGAGAGTGGTGAAATACTGGCACATTTTGTCCAGGGAAGCTGCGCTTGCCCCATCCCTGGGAACATTCAAGGTGAGGCTGGAGGGGGCTCTGACCAACCTGATCTGGTTGAAGATGTCCCTGCTCCTTGCAAGGGGCTTTGACTATGTGACCTGTAAGATTTAACAAACCCTGACTTGCCCCCACAGTAAGGTCCTGTCTAATAACATCTAACAAATACTTTGCTTCAGACAAAAGCAAGTTATAAGGCTTGATGACTTGACAGAAATGGCACTGGGACCCAGTGCTTCCATAACTATTACACACACTAACAAACCCAGCAGCTGGAGTACCTTGAATTGAGGGGGCTACGTGGAATCTGTGCCTGAGAAAACCCTCAGTTTTCAATTCCATGTGCCATGGGGTACATCAGCCTAGCACAAAACTAATATATCTGGTTCCAATAACTCCACACATTTCATACAAAACACAACCAAAATAAAAAGTAGCTAGATCTCTTCTTCTTCAAAGTGGGTTAAATGGCACAGCAAATTATTTTCCAACCACTTAAAACCATGCAAATGCTGCTGTGCCAATTGCTGTATGAATTTCTTTTTTAGCACTACAATCAGCTTCAAAAGAGCAGTAAGTACTGCTCTTCCCAGTTTGGAAGACAGGGAGAAATTGGATTTTTTGCAACAGAAAAGACTAGAGCAGTGTCCATTCCTCCTAGATTTTCTTCCAGAGACAAAATCTTCAAGTGAACTCCAAGAAAAGGAAAGAAAAAGCAACAATAATACAGGAGAGTATCAGGATCACCAATTTTCCCTGGCATTCAGCTACTGGACAGGAAAAAAATGGTTAAGTAGTAGGAACCTGACTGCAATCCATAATGGATTAATGCACAAATGACCCAAATTCTCTGTTATTTAACTTAAGTATCATAAATTAGCAGGACACCTTTTAACTAGCCAGCTAGGGAATTGAGAGCGCAGTCATAGGAGCCACTAAATTGCCAAGAGCTAATTGAACCCTCAGGCCTCAAAAGAAGCTGTAGTGTATCCAAATCCTACCTCAGCCGTGGTTGGAACACCTTAGCTGGTCATTCCAGCCCACATCCTGCCTCTGCAGGGAACCACCTCTGCCCCAGCACAGCTCCCAGATGAAGGACAGGGAGGTTTAGTGAAGCAAGACTCTGCAGAGCTCAGCTGACCAGTGTAATTCCTACTTTGCTAGAATGCGTCTCACCCAAACCGATCCTTTTCACACCCTCAATGAAAAATCCCCTGTGGACCAGCCAAACCCTGAAAAATTTCAACCAAAGCAGGACATGCTGTAGAGAAGCAACTGCCCAGCAAAGCCCTGGGGAGCCCACGGGGCGACCACAGGGCAGTCTGATAAAAATCACCCACCATTGACTGGAATTGCTCTCTGTGGTACAGCCTGACACACCACAGCACATTTCCTGTCATACGCAGCCCGGATTCCGGCAACATCCCAGCAACACCAGAAAACCCCAAACACCCATCCTTCCTGGAGCACGTCTGCCCTCCAGAATGACAGGGCACTACTGAGGGCTGGCCACAGAACCCCACGTTTGGACACGGCAACTGAGGCACCAAGTGGCAGTGCAGCTCCCTGGTGAGTTAAAGCCACTGAGGGAAATGGGGTCTCTGCTCACCAGGCCTCTTCTCTTTCAGCTGTGAATCCAGGAATCCCAAAAAAAAAGCTTAATTTTAGTTGTGACAGCTTCTAAATCCGAGCCTGACTTTTGAATAGCAGCACTGCTTGTTTGGAAACACTGAGCAGTATAGACACCTCCCTATGCAGAGTAATGATTAGAATCAGCAGAGCTGTAGGCTCTCTTGAAACTTGCTGAAGATTTATTCTTCAAACAAGAGAATGATTTATTTCAATAATTATCTTCAGGCGGATTAAGTTATGTGCTTTCAGGGCTCTTATTCACCACAAAATTAAGAACACTGGGTGCCAGCCGGAACCTGACCGTGAGTCTTTGGGACTCAGCACTGGCGGAGACTCATCCCGACCCAGGAGAAAGAGCTGTCTCTTTCCCATGGCCACAAAATGCCATCCCTGACCTTATGCTTGGCTCCACCATTTGCACAAATCCTTTGGCTTCCCCCTACTTGACCTCCTGCAAGTTGCAATGAACATATAAGGCACATGGCTCCCCAGAACCACACCAGGCATGCTCTGGGTCGGTGTCGTGACGGAAGAGTTAGACTGGAAGGATTGACTGATTACAAGCCAGATGCCCCACAGCAATACAACATTTCCTAAGAGTATGTTTAAAAATGCTCTAAAAGACTAAAGGTTTTTCAAGAAAGCAGTAGCTTCCTATAAGTAGGAAGTCTCCAACAGGAATGTTGAGTGTTTTTTTTTTTAAGAAGAATAAAATTTAAGAAAGTTTTTTCTGCAATGAAGCTTTTCTCTCTTACAACAGAGGACCCTGGCTTCAGCTGGTAGTCTGAGAAAAAACTTATCATTGTGTAAAGCCACTTTTGGCTTTGATGAACCAGGCTGAAAATTGGGAGGGAGGGAAGGTGTTGGGGAATACTTGCTGATGAATAATCTTTTCCCCTCCAAGAGCCTCAAATCCAAACTTAAAACAAGGGGTCCTTGCATCAGAAAGTTTTGGAAGAATGATTTATGTCTTTCCCCCATCTCTGGAACCCAGACCTCTGCTTCATGCAGAAGATCCCTCGAATGTTGATTCTCCTTTTCCATTCCCACTCCATTATTTGTATATCCCTCAATTTCAGCTTTTGCTTCCTTTACAGCTTTGCAGCTTTGACTCAGTAAACAAAAGCCAGTTGTTCAGCCTGTACTGGGCTTGTTGCTGTTCTTTCACCACAGACCAAGATCCCTTGACATGAGCCATTCACGCTGCTCAGTGCTCAGTGTCAGCAGCAAGACACGCTGAAATACGGAGAGCGAAAGCCCTCCTGAAACACGTACTCCAGAATTAAAGACACCCAAATGCACAGGAAACTTTTAAATTGTAATGTGATCATCCAGTAGAAGACCACAGGCTCTGAACCAACAGATTTTCAGTACCACCATGCTATGACTCATTGTGAATTTACCTCCAGGAGCAGTATGGAATATGGTGCTCAGGATGAAAAGTCACGTTCAGTGCTGCAGCTCTCCTGTCTTTTCAATACCTTTATTTTTCACTCAGATGTAATTATTAAGTAGTAGCAGCCTAAAACACCTATCTGGCTCAAACAAGCCATCACTTTCTTAGCAGCAGAATTCACTATACTTGTATTTTGATAGTCTAAAACCTAAAAAAGAGCCATGGGTGAAATAAGTGTTATAAAGTCTTGTCTAGACAGTTGTTTATAATATGTGGGCATTTAGTATACATTTTATTACTCTCCTAGGACAGTAGTGTCCATATATAAGTTCCTTGTCTGAAACCCCAAATCCACAGGAAGGGGAGAAGAGCAGAAACAAGGCAGGTCCAGAGACTGGCAAGCAAAGTGCCCAGGAAGCTTAAAGAAATGTCTGGGAAAAAAAGGCTGAGAACACCAGGATGATGATTATTAAAGAAAATTATGTGAGAGTTACACAACAGATCAAACATACAGAAAGCAAGCTGTGATCTCTTCAGCCCTTCTCCTAACAAAAGACAAAGGTTCTGTCAATGGAGTAGAAAGATTATATTTTTAAGTGATTTAAGAAATGTCTCAATATGAATAAATAATCCGTGGAACTCTCTGCCAGAAAAACAACAGAGAAACCACAAATGCTGCACTTCAAAATGAATTAGTGTTGTTTATGACAAGGTACAATTACAGGGTTATCAAATCCTGTGATTCTCATCCAAATGACTAACAAAAGACTTGGGACCCTTTTTTTAAATTATGAAAATAATTAATTGCTTTCTAATTTCTTTTCTCCTTATACTGACCCATATACTGAACAAATGTTATCACACTGGATATCTCATCTGGTAGGGCAGTATTTGTGTTTCCCTATTGCTTTCCTCCTTCTGTCACTGACTTCTCAATAGTATGATGATATTAATAGCATTTTCCTTCTTTAAAAGCTGTCCCTTTCAAGCTAAGAGTTGTCAGAAATCTCTCTCAAATGCAGGACTTGAATTGTGAAAATGCTGCTTATACAACATTTTTACGATTATAGCTTTCTGTTGCCAAAACACCAATGACTATTTTGAGTGAGAATATGATTCTTGTGCTAACATATTGTAAGCATAAGAGATACTGTGAAGGAACCACACTGTAATCAAAGCAATAGCTATATTAACACTTCTGTAAAAGCAGCTGTTCCTAATTCTTAGGGATCTTTATGGGCTTCTGAGTCTCTGGAATTTTGGGGGAAACTTGTTTACTTACTTTATAAAAACCTTGAATTAAAGACTAATCATTTTTAATTGTGGTCAAAGTTATCAAATATTTAATCAAGTGTTTTAGAAAGCTGGGTCCTGATAAAAAGTATGCTAAATAAAGACCGCACAGGTTCTTTTGGATCAGTTTTCAAGCTATGTTTATCAACACTGTTTGAGTCACCAGAATGAAAGACCAGCCTTGAAAGCCTTGCACACACCGAGGTATTTCAGCAAAAGAACTTCAGACAATTAATGTCTTCAGTTTCATGTTGAAGTATATATTTCATTTCCTGCCTGGATTGTTTTTGTGTAAGGTCCAGGCTAAGTGCTTATTCCTAAGCAGGTTTTCTTACTCACTTTGATTTACTTTATCTCTCTATGCCACTTTTCTGCTTCAACTACTTAAATTCAGTTTCATGGACTAAGGATTATCTCCTGATTAATGTAGTTGATTTCTGATCCCAGTTATCAGTGCAAAACACAACCATCAAAATCTTACTAGAGGCTGTTTGTTTGCTGTCCTTAAAGCAATTCCAAGGTGACTTCCTATATATCTGAGGCCAGCTAAACACTGGGATGTATAAAACTTCTTGGAAAAAATGAGAGATTTCCTAGGAACTTTGAAATACTCCATATAAAATTACTCAGAAACTCTTCACTCTTCTTTAGAGTTGGTCTACCCCATGCCTTTCATCAAGGTCTCTTCAACTTTCTCCCACCAATGAACTTCCTCCCAAAATCGGGCAAGTCCAGCATTTCCTCCTCTTGTGACCAGGATCACCCAGTCACCCACTGGATGCAGAATTCTGACCAAATTTCAGATCTGTTGTCCATATATCTACCAAGAATGAAGCAGGTCACACGTGGGAATGTATTCCGTATTTGGAAGACATCTCCTTGGGAATAAACTTGGCAAAGCTAACTTGAGCTTGGGATAATCCTCTTTCAACAAAACATCCCACATTTTTTGTTACCTGAAGTCACAAATATAAAGACCACATTTGAGCAGAATAATAGAAGTCACTGAATGGACATACTCTTTTTGGAATGCCAGCTCCATTTTGCCAGGTCAGGTCTGACAGCTTTGCATTTTGTCACTTGATGTGGATAGGTTTAAACAACCTAAACCCAGCCCATGTACAAACTTCTGGGCAGCAACAAATCTTCCCAATCCCTTGCCATCAGTGACTGCAGAGCACTCAGCACCACAGGCTCCCTTTCTCAGGGAAACATCATGCTTAGAATCACAGCACAGTGAACTGTCAAGTCTTATTTCCCCTCTTAATGAGTTAGCAAATGGGCTGGTGGCTTTTTACAAGCATCTAACTTGTGAATCGATAGTGTTTACCTTGGCTATTATTTTTAAGGAAGCCTGCTCTGGCCACAGTACAAACATCCCTTTTGCTGCAGGCTGTCCCTTTGTCTGGCAGTCCTAGGCTTGGAGTCTATTGACTGGTCCAGTGCTCACACAGAGAGGAGCTTCCCTGGATACAGAGCTCAAACTTTCACTGGTCTCCATCCAGGCTAAAAGTGGCCACTTGAAAAAAAAGTTCAAAGAACGGGCAAACAATTCCGGAGTCCTGGAGAAATAAAACATTGCTAGAGGAAATCTCTGGCTGGTGCAAACAAACCTCAATTGGTACAGTGGGAAAACATTGTTTTCCACCCACCCCTGAGCTATCTCAGTGAGAGTCTTCAGAAGAGCAGCATTCCTTCAGTCCTCTGCCCTCTCCACAAGGAGCAGGCATGGTTTGTGCACCGCCCAGGGGAAGATGGGAAGGTGAAATGTGTCTCCAGTGACCTGCACAGGATGGGTGCAGTGGGGCCTGCCCTTCCTGATGAACAGCTGCTCCACAAAGCAGACAGAAAAGGGGCTGACTACATAAGAAAAAAATAAATAAAGAAGGAAAAGAAGGAAATCAAATCTTTCCAACTAACAGGCAGTGTCCTGTCCTTCCACAGAGCCCAAGGAACCCATTCTACTCCAGCAATATGGACCAGGGTGCTTTCAAAATGTGCATGGTTGCAGAAGAGAGGGGGGGTGAGAAGTGAGAGGCACGTTCTCTGTATAGAAATGTTGCCTTTCCACTTGCTGCCCAGATGAAATAAATGGCCTCCTGCAAAGGAAAGAGCTGTTTTCTGCCAAAGGTAGGGTAGGTGCCACACTTGCAGCTTCTTCAGCTGGAGAGACACATGGAAGGTCTGGCAACACCAAAGGGACATGGAGATGTCTGCAGGATCCACAGGAGGGAACACAGCTATCCCCAAAATCCCAGCTCCTCTTGGCTGTTAGACACAAAACCCTTTTCCCTTCTGCAGGGTCCTTCCTTTTATATGGAGAACTTTGTGAAACAAAACCCTGAGGAGTTCAGGAATTCCATGCCCATCATTTCATGAAGATGCATCCAAGAAAGGACTGGACAAGCCATTCAGCTGAAGAATGACTTCATTTCAATTGCAACAATTACCAAATCCCTATCAATTCTGGTTTTAAAACTGGTTATTGCAGCAACATAGTCACTTGCACATAAGGGAAACAAGGAGTTTAAAACTATTTAGCAATATTATTTTTTCCATTAAAAACAGCTCTGAGGTAGATTTGTACTCTCATACATAAAATCCTAAATAAATGCATTCCAATGTAAACAGCTAATTGTAGATACATTCAGAATTGTTCTGTTCTGCAAATATGAAAGTTAAGCTACCTAAATATTTTAAGTTTAGTTATGGAGGATGACCCCATGAGTTTCTTTAAGAACATTATGGGTGAGCAGTGAAACAAACATGTTTTACCACAGACTTCAGCAGAGGGAGGCTTAGGGAAAACTAGAGAGAGAAGGAAAGTAAAAGATGAGATAGGGTAGTGAAAGGCAAAAGTTGGTATCAGTGAGATCTGCTCCTGAGTATGCCACTTATTTGTTACTTTGCAAATACAATGGAGATGCAAAAACAGGCTGGAAAATTCCTCTGAGGAGAAAAATCTATACCCTTATATACCCCTCTCCAGTATCTTCTTTAGCAATCTTGCCTTTGGTTTCAGTGTAATATGAACAGACCTATCTACTTACAAAAGCTCCCCTCTTCCCACCAGCCTTGTTTGTTATTTTATGTGTTTCTGCATCATTTGCAGAGTTTGCTTTGATCTACATTCCTCCTGGATGTGTGGTTTCCTTTTCAGCTACCAAAAGGAAAACTGTTTGGTTTGAAAATTTTGAAGCTTATTTTGAAGCTCCGCTGGCCCAAAATACCTATTTTTAATCCAAATCAACACAACTCAGTGCTTTCAGCTCTTTAGCACTGGTTGCATTCCTTTCAGGAAAAATCTTTTTGAACAATAAGTGACCACTTCATACTCAAATAAAATATCCAAATTGTAATCCCAGCTGGCATAAATGAGAGCATTCTGAGTTTGAATATTGACACTCATACAAAATTTCATTTTGAGTTGCTTTCATTTTAGCACCCTCCTGAAATGTTCAATATTTTCTGTCACATCTGATACCCACTAACATATACCATGCTGCTCTGAAACACCATCAGAGTAGGTAATTAGGAATTCTCACAATATTTCTTTATTACAGACTCAATCTGTCTTCCACCACTGGTAGAATTCCTGGAGCCTCCAAGGGTTGGCTGGACTTTGGTGCAACTGCAAAATGACTGCAAACCCTTCTGCATGGAATATGTGGTGCTGAATGTAAAGTCTGTGCCATTTTAATCCTTCCTCTCCAACAAGCATCACAATGTGACCACGCTAGGAATAGTCCATAGACAAAACACGGTTCATAAATAACAGGTAAACAATCTTCAAATGAGAAGAGAAGCCAGGACACATCCTTGGATTGACTCTTTGACTGAGAAACAGGATATATTCTTCAAGGACCTTGCAGGGATTGTCCCAGAGGACAATTAGAGATTAGATCTTCTCTTCTTTGGGGTTAGGCCACAGGAGTTAACTTGGGAAACAATTCACATAAACAAAGTGCTAGCAAGAGGAAGGGCACTGTCAGATTCTTTACTAGACACAGGCCTTCATGTCAAGCTCCACATTAAGAACTTGGTTTCAAGTGGTAACAGAACATTAGTTGACATCACCAGTACTAGAAAGGAGCAACCCCCTGAGATTCTGGAGATTAATTAACTATTTTGGGAAGATTCTTAATGAGATATCCTAGAATTAGAGTATCCTGATCCACTGGCCAAAAGTAAGTAAGTAAAATGTGCTTAGCATCACTCAGTGGGTATTGAGCTCCTCCCAGAAGAGCAAGTGCAGAACCTTGGAGATTCATGGTCCCCTCATCTGCAGCCTGCTCTGTTACATGCAGCCAAAGGCAGAATTGCTCTCTATGAATAAATTTTGTTTCAAGAAAAAATTGGTGAGGGACATTTGTATTCAAGTGCCTGTGTGCACGTAAGCAGTGGGGGAAAGTGTACATACTTTTCAAGAAGAAAAAGTCTCCTCACAAAAACACAGCCATGTTCATTTTAACAGAGTAAATATTAAGAAATCTGGTACCAGGGATAAGTAACTGAAATATCTGAGAATAATTTCCCTTTTTCATTCAAATATATACATATATATGGAGAAAAAAGCTTATACATAGAGCAATGTGTACGTCTACTGTTGCATATGTATTATGAAGTCTAAATACAGAATCTATAAAATGTATGAAGAAGCTTTGCTGGAAGAGGAGACATATATGGGACTTGTAAACTGCTCTGTGTTCAATCTAAAATTAAGCAAATGGAAGCTGTTTCCTTCTAGGTGTATGTGGATGAGGCTATTGTTGATTCTAATGTAGTGTTCTGTACACACTCTCCTGAAATACATTTCTCTGTATCTCTAAGATATAAGACATAATATTAAAAAGATACATTGGAACACAGTGATGGTGTTCCACTTAGTTCTTTCTGCAAAGACAAAATTCCCCATCTAGGAAAGTGAGATTAGAATATCACAGAAGAAAATTATTACTTGCACCCAAAAAGCAATGCCAATGGACAATTTAGAGTGACACATAGTTTCTTTTTTTGTTTTGTTTAAAATGTGTTTTGTTATCTAGAAACATCTATAAATTTAAAATCTCAGCTAAATAAGCTAAAGGCAGGAAACACCCTCTATGCCAGCGGGCAATGCATCACAAAAGCAGCACATCAGGGTTACCCCAGAGCAGAGCCTGCCTCAGCTGTGCTGCCTGCCACCTTCTGCATTGTCAGGACCACAGCTTGCATCATTAAGACTTGAAACCGATCCACTTCAGTGATTAGGCTGATCCAAGGACACGGACAGAAGAGCAGGATTTAATGGGCAGGCAGGCAGGAAAAGTCTTTTAACACTTTGGAAAACACTGACTTGGTGGAAGGAATTGGCTAGCTCAAGGGATTAGTAATGAGATACTGAGCCCCTTAGCTCTAGGTCACCACACTGAATCTGGCCCAGGTCAGTAGAAATCAAAAGCTGTTGCTGTTCAGTGGCCTTCAGGAACCAGTTGGTGGTCCCAGCCCAGCCACCTTTGGCAAAATATCTGCACCAACACTAATGACAACAGTTGGCAGCACTCAGAGGAAAGGTTTGGGGCTGGCATAGCACAGGAAAAGTCTGAGCAGAGGAAGATGTCCCTGCAAACACACTAGGCTGTGACTCTAGGAAAATGAGAAAACAATCTCTCTCATCTTCTACAGATTTCCAGTGTGACTTGGGGCATGAAATTGAGGCTCTCGTTCAAGAAAACCCTATTTCCTCACTGCAATGGTCTTCACAAGGCACTTAAGGCCTAAGCATCTCTGAAGCTCAGACCCTCACCTTTAACATGGGAATAATTATTTTAAAGTGTTTCTGCAGGGAGACCCTGAGCAAAAGGGAGATACAAAAGCTAAACAAGAAACCAAGACAGGGGAGCAAACCCTTTCCAAGTAAAATCAGTTCCCCTACTTCCAAAGCAAGGCATTTGCTCCTATTACAAAGCTCTGTGCTTCAGGTGCTTTAAGAAAAGGAAAAAAACCCCAAATTCCTCTTATAGCAAAGAATACCCCCAGAAAACCCCAAATTTCCACTGCTGACCAGAAGAGCCACATCAAAGAAACCAGCTGCTCCCTGCTTTTATCCCACCTAGGACGAAATTCTAATACATTGAACAGGAGGTCAAATAGATTATCATAATAGCCCCTCTGGCTTTAAAAACTATGAAATTGGAGCGTGAATCACAAGACATCAGTCACCATTGAAGGCAGGATGGTAGGCAGCAGAGCTCAGTGATAGGGTGTGATATGCAGAGTAAATCCAATGTTCTTAGGCCCTGTGAAGCTGGGAAACTGACATTTTGCCTTCTTTGTTGCCCCTTTGGGACATGGAGAGAGATGCAGGTTATTATAATAATAAGCCCAGCCCGCTGTCAATGCAGCCTAAGAATATTGCCTCTTACGGGAGCGAGTGCGTGAAGGATTGGGAAACACTAGTTATTTTCAAACTGGATTAAGTCTTTCAAAAGCTAATAGGTTTCCAATGAGCTGTGGTGTTGCTGCTGCAGCTGCTCTAATTTGAGAATAAAAGAATGCAGGCTTTGTGCCTAGGGACCTGTTATTGATCCGAGCAAGAAGGATGGGAAGGAAGGGGGTAGAGGAGGGTTATCCTCCTTTCAGCCGGGGCAGGGGCGTTCTTTTCAAAGTCACATTATCTGCTAGTAACAACAGAACCTAACCCCATGACATGCTGCTCTATACAGGATTGCACTTGTTGAGAACTAAAAAGCATCAGAGGAAAAAGCCTCCACTGGCAACCTCGGGCAGCAAACTTCATTGAGGGCCCACGAGACTCAACAGATGGGTCTCGAGACTCCCTCATTAGGAAATGTGCCTGTCCCTTTGCATCTGCTGCCCTGCTTCATGCCACGCACTCATTAGCATTGCAGGCTCGCAGATTCCTCAGCACGTGCTTCCAATAAATATTGGAGAGAAAGGAGGGGACGGAAGCCACTGCTCAGAGCAGCAAGATGAGGGGTCACCCACCAGGCTGGGAAATCCTTACACACACACACACACTGCCCTGCAGCCCCAGAGCAGAGAGGACAATAAAAGGCAGCCAATCACAAATGTGCAGTTAAAGGGACAGGTGTGGAATTGCTTCTATTCAGGTTGTGGCAGATCCTCATTCGTTCCTCTCTGCCACAGTAAATAAAAATCATCATTATATATAGGAAAAACCCCCAACAATTCAGGGCAACACACAGATTGTGGATCGGTGAGAGTCTGTGGCCCCTTTCAGACAGAAAGCTGGAGCACACTGAGTAATGCCATTACCTTCAAAGAGATTAATTGGTTTTAAGGGTCCAATTCTACACCCAGGGTCTTTTTCTTTCAGGTCTTCACCAAGCTGTCCTGCTGCTGTAGTGCATGCCACAAAAGGGATGTCCTTCACCACACCTGGAAGTAGTCAATGACTCAGGGCCGAGATCAGGAGCAGCTGAAGACCAAATCGTTTCCCCTGTGCTTGAAAATGCTCTGAGACAAAACAGCTGTCAGGAAGGCAGGTACTGTGGAAAGAGCAAAGACAAACCTTTAACCACAGAGGCAGGGTGAGAGGGAGCTGTATCTTGCTCAGACTCACAGGAATAAGTCTCTTTATTTGCTACCTCTCCCTGATGCCCCTAGACTATTCTTATTCCATTTGCTCTGTTTTCCACTATCCTGCTGGAAGCTGCAGGCATTTTGACCACAGCTAACTCCAGAGTGGGACTGGAAGAGTCTCAAGTGATGAACTCTGGGAGTTGATACAAAATCTTGTCCAAAATGCAGTTTTCAACACCAAAACTCCCAAATCAGTGCAGACTCAGATTCTTCCAAATGCTGCTGTCTCTAACACCCAGTTCTGCCAGATCTCTCACTGCATCATCAGTGACAGAAAAGTCCTCAGTGCACATCTGCAGGTAGTAGCACTGCTGTGATATGCAGAATGGTCAAAAGGCTTTTTTCCTTCTTGAGTAAAGGATGAACATAGAGAAAGACATTTTTTTCTCTCCTTTAGGGCCTTGTCTTTATCTGTACTACCAAGGACACCAGCCACTCACTGTGACATCTGCTTTATTGAAAAACATTTAGCTGATGCAAAAAGGTTCCTTCTACCAGGGAGTCAGCAGCGCCAAGGGACCAGGTAAAAAAGGCCCCACTGTGCACATCCCTAACTCCCTGAAGAAAGGGTTTCCTCTGTAGATCAGCAGCATTGCTCCCATGCACTGAACTTTGTGGCCCAACTCACTAGCCACTCCAGCAAGTTACTTAAATATATCCCTAACCTAAAGTTTTTTGTTTCATGGTTTAGGCACATCTCTATTTTGGGCTGAATTTGGATTTCAGAAATCTTCATGTCTTTAAAAGTTTCTTCAGACCGAAAGAAACAATTCCCTTTATAACCCCTATGCAGGAATAAGTAAAGTCAAGGCCCAGAATATTAGATACCCCAGGGAATGATGGCAGGCAAAGGCAAGAAGTCATTTACTGTAGACTCAAATTTAAATCTGCTAATCACAGCTCTCTTGTTTTTAGACATTTCCTTAGCTAAACAACACCCCTGTGTACTTTAGTCTTGCACCCTCAGGATAATTTGTGATTGAGAATGTATTGAACACATACTTTCATATGCAATTAACAGTGGAAACAATCTGCATGAGAAGAGGAGTTCAGGCCTTTTGATGCTGTCATAGCAAGAAAATGAAACTTGGTTTGAGCACTTCCTCAACAAAATTGGCTCAAAGAAGCATCTTTGCAGAACCTGTTAGGAAAACACTACTAGAAACTTGGAGCTCTTTTACAAGCACCCATTGTTCATTGAAGATGGGGCTCAGCCCAGGTTTCAGCACAGCCTCTTTGACAAGAATAGCTGAGGTTGCTGCTTATCAAATGAAAGTGTCATCTTGTCTGTGACAGATGTGCCAGCACTGCTCAGTGTCACAGTCTTTGCACCTACTGGAAGCTACTCCACCTTGATAAGCTGTACCCCTACCCAGATCTAAAACTGTAGTCTCAGCTCTTCCCTGCTTTTAGAAAGTGGGGATTTGAGATCAAATCACTGCTGCACAGGACTCCCACCCCTGGGGAGGATAAGTGAAGGACAAAGCAGTTGGGTTCACAGGTTAATGTGGAGGCATCTGATCCTTGAAGGGTTAACACAGAACCAACTAGAGAGCAGGTTTTATGTGCATATAAATAAAGGAAACTGAAGGAGAAACAGCACTATTCTCTGGAACGGAGTAAGGTCTCAATTTTAAGCTGCAACAGAAAGCAATAATGTTATGGATTCACTTAATTACAGCTGGATAAAACATAAAAGCTCTACAATACACATATTTTTTGTTACTACAGCTTTAACTCTTTCAGGGACTTTACTGGTTCTCACTGCAGTCATTTCTGAGTACCTCAGAATCTTTTTGTTGGTTTGTTTGTTTTTATTGTTCTCAGAGTATCCTCTGAAACAGATTTAGTGCCTCACTTTAATTCTGGGGAATGCAACATTTCTAACATACAGAAAAACGAAGGTAGAAATTTCAATGTGACAAAATGCACATGCACAATAAACACAACGCAGCTTTGAAATTTTAGTTCTCTTAAGCTACACATTCCAGGGAAAGGGGAAAGTAAGGGCTTGTGGCAGCAAACTGGACTTGGGGCTCTGGTTACTAGAGCATCTTCTCCAAAATCTTTTGTCACATTTGGAAAGTTTGCCTGAACACATGGCTTCAAGAAAGTGCCTGACTGGGAAGAATTGAAGCTTTCATGGAAGTAGGAATGCACTCTTCAGCGCTCGGTAAACTGTGCTCTTTCTCCTAACCTCTGCCACTTGCTCAACTTTCTCATCAGTGGTAGTTTTCTCCCCTGCTCCATTTGTGAAATAGCCTAACACTGGGTGTGGCTACCCCACAAAACGCTTCCTAATTAGTTTCTAAACATTAAATGATTATGGAAGCGCAATTCCCATTCCACTCAGCTGATGAAAAGCTTTACAGGAGTTCAGCCTCACTTTGTAATTAGAGAAATTAGCTTTCTAAGTTTAGATCACTCGACTGTGCAAATGGGTTCATCTGCTGGAATGTGTTGCTCCGAAATGTGTGTCAGCCAAGCAGCACGGCACGGTCCCTATCTCTGCCCCGCCACACTCGCCCAAGTGGGCAGGTCACTTCCAGAACAGCAAGAGGAAAATGAAGTGTCGTGGGTGTATTATAGGAAAGGCCTTATCTCAAAGCTCACTCATCCGTGATTGACTGGGGCGATACGGCCTTCTCCTTGCAACAGGGGAGCTTAACTCCTAGATAAAGGATTATCTGAGTGGATGAAATTTCACTCTTCCACTCAGTTCGTCCCAGCTTATATCTAAAACCGCAGGAAATTTATTTTATTGCCTGATTTTGAGGAGCAAAACTACTTTTATAAAAATCTGGAGGAACAAAGGCTCCTTTAGCCTCTTCATTTGCTGTGAAAAGAGGTCATTGAGCTTTATGAATTCTTTATGACCACAGATTCCACATGTCAACAGATTCCTTTCTGGTAGTCCTTTCACTGGTTTATTGAAGGCTGATGCAGGATCAGTCCCCTATGATTATGCAACTGTCTTGATCTGCATTACAGTAGTAAACAAAAGTTTAGTCACCGACCTGAAAATGAGATGCATCAGGCCCCTGAACCAAGAACTTTTCCAGGGGCGCCATTCCAAGCTTACCTTCAGGTATCACAAATCTAAGGAAATCCTGTGGGATTGTTCACAGCCATGGCTCAATGAGTCACTGAGCTTTAAAAGGAAATTACAACTTTCCTCACACAAAGAACTGACTTCACGACACCTGACCCTCTTAAGCCAGACACTCCCTCTAAAGGCTGTGATCCTCATCCCACCGAAGTCCTGGGCAATCTCCCAGTGGCCTCAACGAGCAGCTCTCCATTAGGGAACTGATTCAGGCCCAAAGCAAAGCGCTGCCTGTAATGCTGGGCTTTGGCACACTCGATGCCTCTAACGGCTTCTAATGTGGATGTGATCTAATTATGTCGGAATAGGAAGATTAGCAGGAAGTAACTTTACGCAATGTAAAAAGCCCGGTGCCAGACGCTGAAAAGTTCTTCAGCAGCCACAGAGGAAGACACGTCGGCTCCACACCTCATGAGACGTGCAGGCAGAGCCTTGCAGCAGGGATTTTATGTGCACCAGTCTCAGGCTGCCCAAAGCCACTGCAGTTGGGGCTCCCTGCACACGCAGCAGTCTGCACGTTGCTGCATCCGTAGTGAGAGGAGCATCTTGAAAAGATGCTCAGGCTGCAGGCAACGTGCTCAGCTGGTTTGCAGTGCTGCTGTGCAGAAGCTCAAGATCTGGCCTTGACAGCCCAGAGAAAAAAAAAGCAACAGATGGGACTTCAAGGGGGAAATTCTAGACTAAGTTTAGAGGGATTTTACTGCTGACTTCTATAAGGTCAAAATCTCTTTCAGGGCTGCAAGAGAGGGTTTGCAATACACGATTCATGCTCTGCCTTGCTTTACTTATCACTAATACTCTCCATCTCAAGACACTGGGAGACTTAATTCATTAATGCTTGCAAAGCATTTTAAGTTGTTGGACAAGTAATTCTGTTTGAGGGCAGCAACACTGCTGAGTCACAAGCACTGTGGGAAAGAGAACTCTGGATTTCCTAAGTGCTGGAGTCAAACAGGTGGAGTAACCTTTTACAGAAAGGCCAACTCCAGACCTGCCCTAAAGGTATGGAGCATACCAGCAGCAGCAGGGTATTTAAAGGCCCAGAGGAGCAGTTGCATGGCACTTGGAATGAGTAACATTTAACCAGGCTGTGGAAACCAACCAACACCCACTGGAAAAAAAAGAGGAGAGGCACTGGTATCACCAAACTGCAGCCATGTTGCAGATTAAGCACCATGATGATTTACCAGCCTTTGAACAGTTAATGGATCCAGTGAGGTACAACCAATGCTGCTGGAAACTGGGGGATGAGCGAGGCTGGAAGGAGTATTCGGCAACCTTGCACCTCACAGGGGTGCCAAAATCGCTGGTGTGTAATCAGAATGGGAACTGCAGCAGTCTAAGCACAGTTCTAAGGTGAGGGGCACAAATACCACCAGCTTCCCAGCATGGGGCATTCCAGAACGGGACAGACCTCACCACAGCCAAGAAGAGTCAAACACTTTGCTTTTGCCATAGGAAATGAAAACAAAGGATATAAAATTAGGTCAGAAATTTTGTTTTCCTCTGTACTGGTGACTCTGGTGTATAAAATAGACATTCACACATCTACTGTGTTAGATCAGGGTGGAATAGATCAGGACATAAGAATAGCTGTTCTGGGTCAGACCGAACGTCATGTAGGCCAAGTTCCTGTCGCCAGCGCCTCAGGAAGAAAGGGACAGTGATGCAGCCAGTTCCCAGCACAGTCACCCAACTTCTAGACCCGCAGCCCAGGGACTTCCCAAACCAGAGACAAAGTTAGGGGTGGGGTTTTTTGGGGTTTTCTTTATTTGTTCGATGCCCTTTGATGTGTGGCTCTTCCTCTGGGAACCAGTCTGAACTCTTTTTGCTACTGTGCAAACTTTTGGGCTTCTCGGTAACCTGTGGCAGGGAGTCCCTTAAGCAATCACCGGGATGTGTAGCTCTGGACCTTACTCCTGATAGGATGTGTGGCAGAGCAATCCCAGCACTCACTTGAAAACCGGGATGAGCCTCTGCAGCGCGGGGACAGGGCCCTCGATGGCCTCGGCACGCTGCCAGCACTGTGATACCGGCACTGATCAGCTGAGGGACCTTTCCTCCCACCTGAAGCGCGGGAGGCCCAGGGCGGCACGACCTCGTGTTGAGGCGGGCACAAGGAGTCGCACGGTGGCGACTGCCACCTCCGCTTCCCTCCGGACAGCCGCTGCCCGGGGCTACCTGCGAGTCCCGGGCCGGCCGAGCCTCCCGTCCCCTCAGGGCGAGCCGGCCCGCTGCCGGCAGCTCCCCACCCCGGCCCGCCTCAGGTGCCGAGGGGCGCCCAGGGGAAAGGTTTCACACCGCAGAAAGTGTCCCCCAAAAGGCTTCGTTCTTCCTTCCACCAGCGCCGAGGAGGAGCAGGCTGCGGCTCGCCGGCGGGCAGGAGCCGCGCGTCCCCTCAGCGAGCGGCGAGGCGGGAAAAGCGCTCAGGCGGGAGCGCCGGGGCCGCCTCAGCGCGGCTCCTCCCGCTCCAGGTAGCGCTGGAAGCACCTGCGGAGCGGCGCTGCCCCAGGGACGGACCTCGGCGGCGGCCGGGGCGCGCCGCCTCCCTCAGGCGGAGGAGCCGCCGACCCGCAGCTCACTCCGTGCCCGCCACCGCCGCCGCCTCCTCCTCCCGCCGCTACCTGCCTTGCCCTGCCCGTGCCATTCCCCTCCTCTGCTCCCTCCTCCTCCCGCTGTCCCACTCATGCATATGGATGGGCGCATGCGCCCGCCGCCCTGGGCTAGATGAAGCGGAGCGGCGGCGGCGCTCCCAGACGGGCGGGANTACCTGCGAGTCCCGGGCCGGCCGAGCCTCCCGTCCCCTCAGGGCGAGCCGGCCCGCTGCCGGCAGCTCCCCACCCCGGCCCGCCTCAGGTGCCGAGGGGCGCCCAGGGGAAAGGTTTCACACCGCAGAAAGTGTCCCCCCAAAGGCGTCGTTCTTCCTTCCACCAGCGCCGAGGAGGAGCAGGCTGCGGCTCGCCGGCGGGCAGGAGCCGCGCGTCCCCTCAGCGAGCGGCGAGGCGGGAAAAGCGCTCAGGCGGGAGCGCCGGGGCCGCCTCAGCGCGGCTCCTCCCGCTCCAGGTAGCGCTGGAAGCACCTGCGGAGCGGCGCTGCCCCAGGGACGGACCTCGGCGGCGGCCGGGGCGCGCCGCCTCCCTCAGGCGGAGGAGCCGCCGACCCGCAGCTCACTCCGTGCCCGCCACCGCCGCCGCCTCCTCCTCCCGCCGCTACCTGCCTTGCCCTGCCCGTGCCATTCCCCTCCTCTGCTCCCTCNAAGGAGAGAGAGAAAAGGGAAAGAAAAGAGGGGAGGCGAAAGAATAAGGCGGATAAAAGGAGGCCGGGCTGCTTTGCATTGAAGAGCGGGGCGCTATTGAAAGCGCTTGAAAAGCGGCGTTGTCCGGCGCGGGTGCGCCGCGGTATATTAGAGCGGGGCGGCGGCGGCGGCGGCAGCAGCGGCGCCTCCNCTGCTGCTCCTGGCGCTGCGGGCCGAGGTACGTACCGGGGCACGGCACGGGACACCGCGGTCCCCCCCGGCCCTTTCGGTGCCCTTCTTGCGGGAGATGGGTTTGGGAGATCCCGGAGCGGCGCTTCTGCGCGGCTCCTCCGGCCGGAGCGGAGCTGCTGCCCGTAACTTCTCTGCGGAGATGGCAAGCGCGGGAGTGCTCCTTGCAGCGCGGCTTAATTGCCGGGAAAAAGAATTTTACTGCAGACCGCTCTTATTTCCCCTCTGAAATCACATTTTTTCCTCCCTTTTTTTTAATACTTTTTTTTTTTTTTTTAATAAACTTATTAGCAGCGCTGCTGCGGTGATTAACGAGCGGGGTCTGAGTCTCAGCTGGGCAGCTCCAGCCTTCCCCGGCTCAGCTGCACCCCGGAGGAGGCACAGGGCTCCTTGGGTGCCTTTCCAGGCAGTGCATTATGAGCCTACATCGTTTTGCTGGGTTTGCTTCCCGCCTATGCACCCTTGGCTTGGTTTAGTTTTGTTTCCTAACCATTTGGAAGCGTTCCTCACGCTGGTTTATTTCAGAGCTGGCACTTAAGTTGTTTTTTTGGCGTTAATGGCGTTATTTGGTTAGGCTGATTTATGAGCCCTTCTCATGGGTGTCTGATGGGGAAAAGCTTAGAGTGGTTGGGTTTATTTTTAATATTATGCATGTGCTTGTTGAAAGCACACTTAAAGTGACTTTTTCCTATCTTCAGAGTTGTTGTAGATTGTGTTTGGGGAAAAAAAGTTAGGTAACTGTCTGTCTCTTGTTTCTTTTTTTTATTTTATTTTTGTTTGTTTGTTTTGGGTTTTTTTTTTCCCTTCGGTTCTTTCTTGGGATTAACAGGTGACTTTAGCGTCGGGACAGTTCGAGTTGGAGATCTTATCCATGCAAAATGTGAATGGTGAACTGCAAAATGGAAATTGCTGCGATGGCACCCGAAACCCAGGAGATAAAAAATGCACCAGAGACGAGTGTGACACCTATTTTAAAGTTTGCCTGAAGGAGTATCAATCGAGGGTCACTGCTGGCGGTCCTTGCAGCTTCGGATCCAAATCCACTCCTGTCATCGGAGGAAATACCTTCAATTTAAAGTACAGCCGGAATAATGAAAAGAACCGGATCGTTATCCCTTTCAGCTTCGCCTGGCCGGTGAGTTGCTTTAGCTGCTCTGCCTCTGTTGGATGGTGCTTGAGATGTCCTTAGCGAGCTGAACTCCCAACTTCTTGTGCCAGGGGAAGAGGGATCAGGTTTTGGGAGGGAGCAGGCATCTTGGCAAGAGTGTCGGGAATCCGCAGCACAGAAATGAGTAAAATGTAGTGATGTTTTTGTTTTTGTTCCCTGGGGCTCACAATGCACAGCCTGTTAAATTTGAAAGTCAGATGTGCAGTGAGGGGGATCTAAATGGGTCAGGGAAGCAAACCCAGTATCTCTGCACTTTACAGCATGAATAAGTCTCTTGAGACTTAGAAGGTCAGAAGTTCGGTTTTTTTTCCTTAACCAGTGAAGTCTTGGGCTTAGGCCAGAAGAGCAGTGGGTTAGGGGCTGTAGAGGGATCCCGTGTGAAAAGTGTGTGTCATAGCTGGCCTCCTTCCCTGGAGCGTGTTTGGGAAGGCTTCCTGCTTCTCCCGAGGGGAAATCTCACTGCGCTGCTCGGTGTGGATGGGAGCTGCTGTTGCTCTTCGTGGTGAAGCAGTTTGCCAGCTTCCCTGGGAAGCTGGCTGTGTTTGGAGGTGCTTGTGGACTCCAGAAGCTAAAGACTGAGAAAAGCCTGGCTTTAGCTTTTGGTGCTCTTCACTCGCCCCTCCCCAAAGCGCACCTTTTCCAGGCTACCTGCCTCTGCGGTCCAGAGATTCTGGCTTCCCTCTAGTTGTGTGCAAAACTCGGGGGGCTCGAGGAGGTGGAGCTTTTTGCCAGGCACTTTTCCAGCCTTGTTCACTCTAGTAAATACTGGTCGGCCCTGTAGAGCAGAGAGATGGAGGATGGGTGACCCCTTCCTTCATCAGTGATCCTGCTTTGTTGTTGGCTGTGGAAAACTTGCTGCTTGTTTCTTCTGGGGTGCTCAGGAGGGTTGAAGCCTTGATGGGCAGCTCTGCAGAGGAGCCCTCAGCTCCCTGCAGAAAGTGAGGACCTTCTTTCCCAAATGCCCATCAAGCAGGACAGTCCCACAGAGGCAGGATCTGTGGACATGGAAGGGTGCCACGGGCTCGGATGGCAGGAGGTGCACGGTTTTTGTGCCCAGCTGTGCTGCATGCAGGCGAGCAAAAGCTGGGGGTGACTGGTCTGGGGGACTCCTGTCTGACTTTTGAGGTGCCTCTCTGGGATGCTGTGGTATAAATGCTGAAAGCTCCCAAATTTCTGCTACTAAAACTTGTATTTTGAGATCACCTAGGAAACAAAACTGTTCCCCCCCCACATACATACACACACCCCTTCTCCAAAGGCGCTGAGCAGACAATTTCCTACCGACTGCCTTGGGGCATGTTGATGCTCAGCAGTTTTGTAAATCCAGTCATCCTAACCTAGATGCCTAAGGTCATTTTTGGGAGGGGAGGAGGGCCCTGAATGTGCATGCATGGGAGGGGTGAATCTCATTTCCTATCCTGTGCCACTGTGGCTGCTGGCGAGGTGGAAGCATGCCTAGACCCTCCGAATCTCGGCCCTTCATAGCCTGACAAGGACTGGTTGCTGGGAGGTTGCTGGAACTCTTTCTGGGGAGAGGAAAGCCCTCCCCAAAAGCACTCCTGCTCCAATTGTGGTGCAGACACCCACCTTGTAGTCCTGCCGCCAAGTGCTGCAGGCAGCCGTGCGTTCTTCAAGTGTCCTGTGCTGCCTCCTACCTGCCTCCTCTGTCAGCTGGGACTTGTGGAATATCGAGGGCTGAGGAGACACAAGGGAGAAATTAAGTCTCCGTTTTTAAGGAGATAGTATTACAAAGTACAATAGCAGAGTTAACAAAAGTATTCTCTGTTGGAAGTACAAGTCTGTCCTTTATTTCTTTCTCTTTTCTTTCTCTTTTTTTTTTTTCCTCTCTCTAACATGAAATGAGATAAAACTGTTATCAAATATGCCATCAAAGGGATAAAGGGCTTTGTAAAAATCTCAGGTATTTGAAGCTCTGCCAATGGCTGTAGTGCTTGTGTTGCAGATTTTGACTTTTGTCAGAGAAGTCAGATACATCAAGGATTTTTTTTTTTAACTAGTTCTCAGTAATCTGAGTGCCTTGAATCTATATGTATGCATATAAAAATGGTGTGAAAACTAAACATGTTCATTCTAACAGCCTGTCTCTTCATAGGGTTAGGAAGGGCAGTCTGTGTGTAGTGGGTGGGTTTGGGGGGGTGGGGACCCTGGGAGAAGTCTCTTAAGCTTGCCTGCATCTTAGTAAAAGAAATGCTTCTATTGTCCTGCTGAATCTCATTCAGCACTGGAATCCTGGAGCAGCAGCAGCCAAACTCCAGTGCAGCCTTTGAAATGGGTAAAACTCAAGAACTTGAGACACTTGGTTCATAAGCCTGGAATTTTGGAATAATCTCTTGCATTTTCCCAGGCAGAAATGCACTTTTTGAGACTGATGATAGTCTGTGTGCAATTATCAAGCCTGCTTCCCAGCTTTAGCTTCCACAGGACACAGCTTTTATGCTAGCCATTGTGACTCCCAAATGGCATTTGAACAAAAGAATATCTAATGTGGCAAAGCTCTTATTTGTACTAAAATTGTGTACACAAATCATTTCAGGCATTTTTCAAAGCTCTACGGATAAAGTAGTAAACTTAATTTAGTCAGCTCTAATCTGATGCTGAAATCTCAACTTAAAAAACTCTTTAGGTGGCTGAATACTGTTGACTTCAGTAAGAGCTTGAGTTTAGCATTGCATTTACTCATATGGCTTGTCATGAGAGATATCTTTGAATACATTCAGCTGAAAATTATAGTAGAGGTAATAAGAGCTAGACCAAAATGTTAATCGTATTGCACTTGAAAATTCATGCCCTTTTCTAAACTGTATTCTACTCTCTGAGGGTGGCTTTTCTTGGATGTTCCAGCTTGAGCCAGTAACATTCAGAAGTCTTGTTGCCTTGACTACTTAAAAAAGAAATTAAAAAGGAAAAGCCTCTTCCCATGTCAAGCTGCCCCCTTATGCCATTTGTGAAAAATAGTTGTATTGCATTAGAGGCCTTTATTCATCGTGCAGGAGAAGAGAATGGGGTGCTTTAAAAGTATTGTTAGAAGGAGCTTGCAGTTGTAATGTAGATTTGAAGTGTCAGGGTCTTATTAATAACTTATGGGGTTTGCTCTTGTCAGTTTTGATACGTACCCCTGTGAGTAATGGGTGTGGAGACGGTGGGCCATAAATTAATTTAAGTGATGGGAGGTTTGAGTAAGTTGCTAGGAAACAGGGCAGCAGAGCAGCGTAAAGGAACTGGAGTGCAGCAGAAAGCTGCCCCTGCAGTAGCTGGTAATTCTTCAGTGCCTTGAAACAATAGTGATGATGATGATGAAAAAAAGTAAAATGCACCTAGGCTTGCTTCTTACATTCACTTTGAGACTTCATTGACTTTCTTGACAGGCAAGCTTGGCTTTATGAAGCCGTATAAAAAAAAGTACGGAACAAAAGCAGTTCCATGTTCCACTTGTCAAAGTCTGTCTGAACAAGTTTTGTTCCAAAGCAGACACATGCTCTTCTCTCACATGAATCAAACCTCTGGCCTTTCTTAAAGAACCCCGAGTGTGATGAGTGCTGCACCTTGAGGGAGCTGAGCATCAATTAACTAAGCAAAACTTAACACCAAACTTTGCTTTCATGTAAAGAAAGATCTTTTTGGGGGTTTGGCGAGACTGAGTAAGAAGGTCGAACTGGGCAATTCCTTTGGTGTGCATAGCTCCAATTTCAAGCAGCTTGTTTATCCCAAAATTATGCTCCTTGTAATTATTTAATATTGGGGCCAATTGTACCAACACACCAGGAAACTACTGAGGTGGAAAAAAACCCTCCAGCAGCTCAGTGAGTTTAGCATAAAATACAATTAAAAAGAGTTTTGAACATCTTATTTCTTTGAGAAAATAAAAATAGTCAATCTAAAAATAAAATAGTCAGCCTAGCCCCTAAACCAGGACACCATGATAAATCTTAGTGGTCCTGATTCCTGAAGATGTCAAATATGTTTTCTGGGTAGGCACTGTTTTCTGTGGCTAGAGACACACAGTAAGAGAGTTTTGGTGTTTTTTTTAAGCTTTGTGAACTTTTTCCCCCTCTTGACACAAGAGGCATCTAAAATACAAATCTGCAGCTGATATTACAGTAACAGCCTTTTGAATCGGAGAAAAAATATCACTACATTCATCTGCTTTTTTTTTCTTTTAAGTCCAGTATGTCACAGTCATAAGACTAAAATTTGGCTTTTGATTTTGTTTCTCCTCTTCCTCCAGATAACTTCTTGAAAACTTGTAGAAACAAATGCTAGATATTGTTCAAGCTTTTCTTGAGCAATGCATGATAAGTCATTTAGGAGCATGGGCAGATCAGAAGAAATTTTTATAATAACAAAATGCATGTTAATCAAATCCATACCCTGTCATTTTTTTGTAGAATTAATAATACAAGAATAAATCTTAGCACTCAAAGTGTAATGTTTGCCTAGGATTACTATTCAAAACGGAGCTGGGAGTATTAAGTGACATATGAAGCATAATTAGCATCACAAGGCTGGTTTTTTTCCCAGGACTGGAGAGAAGTGTTGCAGCCATTCAGACGTTTTGGACTTCTTACATGTTTAAAGAGGTTTTTTATGTTCCAGCCAGTTCAGAGCTTCATCTTCATGGTAAATCCATTTGACTGTATTAACATAATATGTCTAAAAATAAATCCTCATCTTGCTTGCCCCTAGAATTTTTGTTCTTCTTGTAATAAAGGCCTACTCCAGTTTAACTTCAGTGGCAGCTGGACTGGGCCTGGCACTGAAGCTTATTCCTAAACTTTCTCAGGCTACACACATCCAGCACTGTCAGCTTGTTTATGCAGCTGGAAGTCAGCATGGCTGAAAATGAATTGCATAAAACTGATGCTTTTTGCTTAAAGTTGTAGTTCACTCAAGGAAGCAAGGAAGGTGGGCTGGAGTAGGAGTCAACTGGTTGTAAAGCTGCTCAGCTTGGGTCTGAGCTGTTCCAGCTTCACTCCTAATGGAGTTGTGATGCCCTGCAAAGCAAAAGCCTTGAGCTACAGTTCTTAGAAGCACTTCTCTGTAGATAAGGAGAAGTATCTCTGTAGATAATACAAGTGACAGGATTGGTTTTGAAAACTGAAACTAAGCTCGCCTTTGAATTTCTCTTGATGAGCAGAAGTCTTTTATGTTAATTATCTCACTTCTAGTAATTTAACTGGTAACCCCTGTGCCTTAGAGCAGGGAAAGGTGTCAAAACTAGAAGCTGTTGCATTTGTTTCTTGTTAGTCTGTGGAGCTCATGGTTCTGTGGTCACTATTCTGCAGTGTAAATTACACTCATTATTCTTGTAGTGTTCAGAAGAAACTGCAAAAAGTGGATAGAAGTGGTTAAAGTGGTTTGTAAATAGTCAAACATCCAGAGTCCTTTACCAGCTCAGCCCAGTTCTTAGGCATTTAGGTAAATAAGTAGAAAGGCTTCTTGTTCAGGCTTGCTCCATGTGAACCTGACTGTTTTGCTTGGCTGGCTACTAGGTATTCTGTCTATTAACCTTGCCACCCTTTTGTAACTGGTGCATTTAATTATCAGTGGGATGCTTTAAACAGGTAGGGGGACTGATAAGGGCAGGTAATCTGCTTGTTGGGGAAGGTTGAAAGCAACCATTGACATTTTGGCCTATCTGCTGCTCTTTGACAAGTGGGGCTCCGTGAGAAAATAACTCTGTAACTAGATAAGGTGCTGATTAAAATGGTGCTGTTGTATGAAGCACCCTGGTAGCTGGGATCACTTAAAAAATCATTAGTTTAAAAAGAGGAAAAAAAGGAGGAAAAAAGGAAGCTGCTATACTTTGTTTTACCGTTTTTTGGTGGGTTTTTTTGGTTTTGGTTTTGTTGGTTTTTTTTTTTTTTAAAGAAGGGGAGGAGGGAAGACCCCAAGTCTCCCCCTCTGTGCCCAGTACATTGTCCTGTTAATGCATGCTAGTTTTATGATTGGAATACATTGTAGTCCGGCCACCCAGACAGAGGCATTGACTGCTAATATTAACCAAGAACAATAGTGTGGCCATACTGACTGCAGTGAGGATTACAGAACATAATGGGGCCTATCCAAAAATAATGCTAATACAGGACAAGCAACAGGAAGCAGCAGTAGACTCAGCATTGCTCGGCTCCCAGACAAACCATGGACTTACTTCACACAATGGCAACTTCAGCACATTATGTATTCACAGGATACTCATTATTCCAGCAGGCTTGCCAGATCAGAGATCAGCCTGGTTTACTGGATGCTTAAGCGTATGCATAGTTTGGATAGCGGTACTTTTGTGTCCTTCATCATTTGGCAGGAGGGTGGCCGCTGGTGTGCGCCGAAGGTCTTGACTCCGGCTGCTGCCTTCCCTGTGCCAAGGCAGAACGGGGGCAAGTCTCTCCTGAAAGCTGCTGGTGTGGTTCAGTTGGTTCCCATGTGTCTCCTCTCCGTGGCAGTGCAGTTTACTGGCGTTTAAAACAGCAGAGGAGCTGCTCAGAACGAAGCCTGCAGGAGCAGCGGGCTGTTTTTGTGTGAGCTTACCCTGATGAGGCTCTTGGCTGGGCTGCCTGCTCGGGTTCAGCTGAGCTCTTGGCCATCGGCTTTGAGGCGTGGGATTGCCACGGCTGGGGCTGTGTTTATACACGTGGGATTGAGGGAGTCACAGCTTTGCAGGGTGTTGCCTTGTCCTTACGCAGGCTGTCCCAAAGAAGAGCTTCCTGATGATGTTCCATTTCACAGAAGCTTGAGGGTTAGGTGGTTTTCCTCCTTTTCTGGTGTACATTCACATGTCCTCTGTTACCTTGAACTCCTTTGAAGGATACTCAGTTGTCAGAGTTGACCAACCACAGCACAATGTTGTGATGCACCTGTATAGTGTCATTGTGGAGTGTCAGGGTACCCGAGGGGCAGTCCTGGTGGTGTTCAGAGGAAATGGGTTTGTGGCTAGCTTTAACCCTGCTCAGAGATGCCCTCCTCCCTGCCCTTGGGCACGCTGAAACACGCCTCAGTTTTCCTCTGCCGTATCTCACAGCCTGACCCCTTGGCAATGGGCTGTGCCAGTGCTCACCATCCTCCCTGGATGCAGACAGGGTGTGTGTGAGCACGGCTCTCGAGCTGGTGTGCACAGCTGTGCAGAGCAGGAGCAGGAGGTTGCTGGGCTTAACCTGCTCTCCTTGTTTGGCGGAGGAGGAGCAGGCGCAGCGCTCCGAATGCAAAACTTCCCACTGCATCTGTCTAGTCATGGTTTCACATGCTCAGCAAAGCTCTTGCCTGCTTTAACCACAGGGGTAGGAGGGAAAGGAGTTTGACGAGTTGCAAGCCCTTTGAAAACGGAGGCAGTGCTTCAGCTTAAGGAGCTGGATGTTTTAATCTTGCTCTGGCCCACTGACGTGCAGAGTGCCTTTAGAAACAAAAGCACCTTTTCTGGGTGGATGTCTGGATGAAGGGAGGGAAGAAGGTAATCAAGCAGAGAGCTTTAAACACCTGTTTACTGCAGCTGCCAGCATTCATTTAAATAACCAGAAAGGAGGTTGCATGGCCCTTTGAGATCTTTAAAAGGGACAATTTCTGATGGGTTTTAGATCTTCACAGTCTCTTGAGCTGTACTATCAATGGATCAAGACACAGTGTCTTGTCATGGAGGAAAACAGCTCTTGCACACTGATGCTTACTTTGCTTCTTGGAGTGTGAACTTGACTGTTTCCGTTCTCTCCTAGCTTAACTCACGGAATTTTTGCTTATATTTGGCCATGCTGCCTCTTAGTCCTCTGGGCTGATCTGCAAATTTTAAGGACTTGCTGTTCCTTTCAAGCTGCCTTTCCTCTCAAGCCAGAATCCCTGCCTTCTGGTCAAGCTCAGGTTTACAGTGGCTAATTGGGTGTGACTCTGGAAAGTTCACTGCTGCCTTGTTGCCTAGGACATGGCTTTGATGGAATAAGGTGCATGATATGGAATTCTTGTGTCTGGATATATATATTTATTCAAAGATGGGCAGAGGTCATCTTTGGGCATGGGAAAACTTAAACCTCCACACTGTAAGCAGTCATTCCTGAGATATCTGAATCCTTGATCTATAGAGTGGGGATGATGTGCACTTCTGAAAAATCTCAACAGTGCAGCTTTGCACGGAACTGCTTTCTTGGGGGGGCTGAGGGAATTAGCTAGAGGTATGTGATAGCTGGAATGTTGAAGGAGGTTTGCCACTGGTGTGAGGCTCTGGGCAACTGTATGGCCTTTGTTTGAAAGTGTCCCATTTTGAACGCAAAATCTTGGGTTTTTTTGGTCTTTTCCCCAAGCTGAGAGAGACAGAGCCAAGCGATCAAATGCCATTCTTTGCATCATCCCTTTTCAGGACAGGGACTCTTCACATAAAATACTCAGACGAGATGAGAGGGGACAGTGGGGAACAAGGGGATTGCCAGTGTAGGTCTGTTCCCCCTGTGCTTTGTTCCCATCCAGTTCAGCTGAAGCATCTCCTCTCTTCTAAGCAAACTCCTGTGTGGTAGTGGAAAGTGGTCACACAAGTATCTAGCAACAGTAGCACTCACAGCTGGGATTCAGCCTTTCCTTTCCTTAAGGGCTAGGTGTGTTGGTAAACAGTCCTGAGAACCAGCAGGGAACTGTTGCTATGAGTTTAGACAAAATATCTTCCAAAACAATTATGCAAGGTCGAAAGGAAAACATCCTCAACTTTATTGGAAGTAGTGCTAGTTGCCATAATTCATTCTCTGTATCATAATATTTTTTGTTAAGCTTGCAGTAACATGTTGAGCTTGTGCTGCTTAATGTTGGTAATTAAACCACTGAGGAAGCACCCAAGATAGTGAAATCTGCATCTGTAATATGGCTCAGGAGTTCTATTCTGGTTTTGTTTGTTTGTTTTGGTTCTTTCTTTTTTTTTTTGCCACTGACTTGTGCAAGGGCTTCTTGAATCTGTTTTAAGCAGTGTTAGATGATCGAGTTGCATTTTGGTTTATTTGATTTTCAGAGTTTCTTTCAAGTTGTCAGACTTGGTCTAGAATAGAAACAAGTCACATATAACTTTTCATGAAATATTAACCAAAAATGGTTCAGGTCAGTGGAGCCTCTGCATAGAAGTTTGGGTGCATGTCTTGGCTTGTCCAGCTTTGCTTACTTTTGGAAGCATTTTCCCACAGTTATCAGTGAACAGAATGGAATCCTGCTCTGCTTTGAATATAAAACATATTTAGGCTATACAGCAAGCCGGTGTCCATCACAAACTGGGTTTTCATTCAGAGGCTCATGCTGTGTCCAGTCGTGAGAAAGCAGTCTGCTCCAACTCTTGTTCTCTCTTTTTTTTTTTTTTTCCCTCCTTTTTTTGTTTCCTCTCCTCTTCAGAAACTTGAGGTCTGCCTTACCCCAGTGCACCTTGTAGCAGCTCAGTCTCAGAACTGTGTTTTGGTCTCTAAGAGAGGGTGAGAAGCACTGCAGACCACAGATGAGCAGCCTATGACTTAACACGGACACAATTAAGGAGAAATCAACCTTGCAATGCACAGTTGCAGAGGCAAAGCATCAAAACTCTTCACAGAATTTTTATTTGTACTAGTACTGTTCTGCTCTCCAGGAAGATGTTACATTTATTGCCTTATCCGTAGTTACTATTTTTTTTCACTTTGCAAGTCATATTTTTTGCTTATTTTTTTCAGCTTTTTCTTCTGGAAAGGGGGTGTTTTGTTTTGGTTTCTAAATCATTGTGTAAGTCTGAATATGGCTGGCTAAATGGCAACTTTGAAAGATAGAGCCTGGATAATAATATCTCGGGGTAGAGCTGGAGGAGGAGGAGATGTTTTAATGGGTCTTGTTCTCAAGTTAGGATGGAAGATAAAGGTGGCTTAGATGTAATAGCTGGCATCTTTCCAGCCCATGGAGGCACTTCAGTCAGTTTATGCTTATGATTATTATTGCTGGAGTGCTGCAGAGCTCATTGGCAGCTTTGAGCATCTGTAAAAGTGACACGGATGGATAGCGCGGCTTCCCTTTCCAAACTCTTCCAAAGAGGCTGATCTTAGCCTTTGTTTTACAATGCTGCTCTCTCACCCCACCCCCTTCCCACATCCATCCCTTCTTCCCTCCGTTACCTGATACTTGTGGGAGCTGCGATGGCCCTCGTGCAGACAAAGCTTTCAAAGGGGGTGCTGAAAAGCAAAGTCCCTGGAGATTGCGCTGTCAAGGCAGGGCACAGTAATCTTAGCAACACTTCTTGCTTTCAGGATGGCTGGGGGAAGGGACATCAAGACTATTTTTCTGCAACTAAAATTCTTTTGAAGCAGTTTTTGAGAGTGGGGGTTTGGGTTTTTTGATGCTGCTGTGCTGTCCCAGTGCTTTTTGTCTTCCATGTGCAGTTGTTCCACATGCTTTATTTCGGCTGGAGTGCAGTGTCAAAGGCTGTACTTCCTGGTTAAGTACATAAGATGCTTTAATGATGACAAAGATGAGCTATCCAAGGTGAAAGGTCTTTAAGTCAGACTGGATAAGGTAGCTTATGGGTTTTCAAGAAGATCATGTTTGTCTCAAGCATAATCTTTTACCTATTTCTGTTTCCAAGTATCTGCTTTGGGGCAGAGACCAGAATTTTTCTTTTTAATTAAAATTGTCAAGTTGGTTTTTTTTTCCTTAGTCACGTGTGGCTTTGAAACTAACTCTTCTTTCTCTTTTGCAGAGATCCTACACGTTGCTTGTTGAGGCATGGGATTACAATGATAACTCCACGAGTAAGTATTCCTTCCTCTGGCTTATTTAGTTCTGACACCTCTGTGTCCCGGGCACTGAGAGGCCTCTGGGAGCCTCACCAGTTTGCTGTGAGTTGGAGCATGAGGAGAGGGAAAAGCTCTTCCCCCAAACAATTTGGAGCAGTCCCTCCAGGCTCTGCAGCAGCCTATCTCACTCACCTAGGCACCAACAGTGTGATACCTAAAAATAGATGCTGCTAATTCCTTCTTTCTCCTTGGGGAGAGTAAAAGCCAAGGGATTTCTTCAGGTTTCTTTGTTTGGTTTTTCGGTCTTGTTTTGTTCTTTTTAATTAGGAGTAATATTCAGGAGCCCAAGTCTTGTTCACATGAGACATCTCTATAAACTAAGTACTTCTCAAATCTGAATGTACTGCTTTAAAAAAAGAAAAAAAACTTGAAATCTACATAAGACATGATATCAATATCCATCTAATGACTGTAGATGAGAAATAGGAATTACTGCAAGCTCTTCCTTGGGAGTTGCATGTCTGGGGGTTTATATGCAGGGGCTGAGAAAATATTTACCAGACACCACCTGGTAGAGCTGGCTGAAAATCAAGGGTGGGGATCTTTCTCCTGGAATGTCTCTGGTTGGTTTCAGAAACATTCTGCTAAGCTTTTCCCGTGGCTAAAGGAAGCTGTACAAGGTCCCTTGGCACATGAGCTGTTCTGCTTTTTGCCTGCTGTTACTGAAAGAGGTGGGCAAAATCAGCTCTGTTTCAGCCTAGAGTTTAACTGTGTGTGTGGTAAAAGCCACAGGAGAGAGTGTGAATCTGAACTCGTAAAGCTTTTGTTGACACAACAGGCCTTTTCCTTCAGCAAGGAAGCGGCAGCACTGTGGTCCATTTCAGAGAAATCTTCCAGCAGCTTCTTGCAGTCTGCTTTGGAATGCCAAGGTGGCAGCCAGGCAGGAATGAAACGGGCTTCATGCCTCGTGAGAGAAAGGCCTTGGAGAAGTGTGCACAGTGCTGTGCTTTTATGTTTTAACTGGTGAAGAGTGCACATCTGCTCCTTATGTTTTTTAAATGTACATGGGATGTCCTATTAATTCCTCATTCCAGAAAAGCAGTTCTTGCTTGAGATAAATCATGTCAGCTTCATTCAGCCCTGTTGCAGTACCTGTGGTTTCAGATTCTACCCCAGCACAGTCAGGGAGCAGTGGCTGGGAGATTTCTTGGATATAGAGTGTTATATGGAGGAGAAGAAAGCAGATGCTGCAGCAGTAGTGAAGTGTTAAAAATGGAAGATGTCTGAATTCAAGTTGAAAGTCTTGTTTATACTAAGATCAGGGAGTTTTTTCAGACTGGGTCTCTGCTACTTTTGCTATTATTAGAGCTCATCTTTTTTCATGAAACAACTGCATTTCCAAAGCTACACAATGAGCCCTTTCTTTGCTTTCATGTTCTGGAAGTACAAGTGTCTTCAAGACAAAATTGCCTCATTTCTCAGCAGTGCATTTGACCAAGTGCAGACATGTTCTTGCATATGTTCCTGATCTGCATTCCTGCTCCAGCTTTGCTGTCACTTATCCATCTGTAGGTCGCTTCAGTCGCTGCACTGCACAAAACTTTTCCTGTGTGCTGCATGGCTTGACTTAGTCAGCTTTCCCAGAGCTGCAGACTAAGGCTTGAAGAACTAGTTAAGAAAAGGACTGGAACTAAACAATTGTCATCATATAATATAAAGAGTGGGGTTTTTTGATGTCCAGGATTTTCTTTTGCCCTAATTGCCACTGAATTGTAAAGACCCCATGAGAGCTCTCAAGAGTAAAAGTGGGTTTAGTAGGCCTTGTGTGGCTTTTCAATAGCTCTGAAAGCATCCTCTGATCAATGCAGTTGTTTGAAGATCCTCGAGTGGATGCTTCCTTCCCCCCTCTACATTCCACTCCTCCTACGTTCCCTTTACCACATACTCTCTCTTGTCTCACTTCCAAGAGTGGCTTGCAGTTAAATTCTGGCCCTGTTGAAGCTGATGAGAGTCGTGCTTTGTTGGAGCCAAGATTCAACTCAAATGGTTTTCCTACTCTGGTTCTTGTCTGGTTGCCATCTTGCTACTGTTGCTTCATCCATAAAGCTAATGGGCTGACATTGCATCTCAAACTATGTCAAAGAGCTATTGTAAATTACTGGTATCAGTTGCATGTGAATTCCAGGCGGGCATAAGAGACTTCAGCACAATGTAAACCAAGCCGTAGCTGGAAGTTGTCTGAAACAAAGACTTTCAAAAATAACTGTGCTGTCCTTGGCCACCCAAACTGCTCAGAGAAGTCTGGGCTTTTTCTGTTGTTGTTTTTTGCTTCCTGATGCTGCATAGTTGTAATTTCCAGACATTGGAGCACCGAAAGGCAAAGGTGGGCAGTCAAAACTGCTCATTTCCTTGTGTCTAAAACCTTTGATACAGTTGCCTACTGAATAAAAAGAGAGATTTATAGCTTTGAAGTGTAGCCACAAGAAGTGAATAAAACCAACAGAGTCTTTGACAGTGAAGTGTGGAGCGGAAGGCGAGATGTACAGAAAGCCTCTCTCTTCCACTTCATCAATTTCTAATGGGTTAATGCTTCCTCTAACCTTTCTATCAAAGCATGGGGTTCTGAGTCAGATGAAGGCAGTGGAGTTCAGAGGATCCCTTTGTCTCAAGCCTGGCTGACTGCTGCTTTTTATTTACTTAACCATTCTGCCGTGTTGGGATCGCTTCCTATAAAACTGAGACCGTGATTGGTGCTAAGAATGGCAGGGTTGCTGCAATGCCTCCCCTGGAGTCTGGGTCAGCACCCTTGTGTAAGTGCACACTGACAGGTGGCAATAGGCAGGGGTGGAGGAGGTTTTCTACAAGAAGGAACATGCCGGTGCCTCATTGTGAAAACTGTGGGTGAGGGCTGATGGAAAGGGAGCTTAAACCTGTGAGACTACACTCGAGTTCAGGTGGAGGGGGGTAGCTTTAAAACGTGTGTCCAGTGGGAGACGTTTTATCCATGATCTGGAGTGAAATTGCTGCTGGGTTTCACCTGAGCACCTGCAAAAAAATCAAGTCCCGTGTATTTTAAAGGGTGTTTCCATTTGAGTTGAGCCTGTGGTTGAGGTCTCCAAAGAGCTGATGGCTGGAGTGAGAGGTCATAGGCATACAGCGAGGACAAGCTTCCTACTGAGCTGGCAGATAGGAGAAGAATGAAAGAGCAGAGGCAAAAGGAAAGATCCCTTTTTAAA
Source organism: Thryothorus ludovicianus (assembly GCA_013397245.1). NCBI lineage: Eukaryota > Metazoa > Chordata > Aves > Passeriformes > Certhiidae > Thryothorus > Thryothorus ludovicianus. The sequence continues at coordinate 405,336 of VZTB01017130.1, read as the reverse complement.
GACAACTCTCTCTCTCGTGCCGAGGACTGAGATAGTTGTCAGTGGTGTGTTCCCAAGGGGGAACAGGAAAAGACTGGAAAAGCAAGCATGAGTGTGGGGGTGGAAGTGGGGGGCTGGTTTGCAAAACTGAATTGAGTGTCGTTCTCCTTTTCTTCTGCCACTCACAGGAGAGGATAAAGTTGTTTTACTCACAAGGATGTCTTTATGCACACTCGGTGTTTGGGGAAGTGCCTTTGCTTTCCAGCTGTGCTGTGGATGGAGTGTAATCTTGGCAAGTGCAGCAGAGCCATCTCCAGCATGCATGAGTGGAACTATAATTGCCAGACTAGCCCCATTCAAGATGAGCAGATATGCATCTGCTGAAGTACCTCTTAGAATTAGTCAATAATCTTGCTGATGTGATCTAAGGGCCTTACACCTGCACAGCACAGAACATGATATTGCTCTGGATGTACCAGTATGGAAAGGTCCTTAGGCATTCACATTACCTGTGAATGGGATTTAAATTAATAAAGGCCTGCATGCATTTGAAAGTCTGACACATAGTTGTGGAGTTGGGGGCTTAGTGCCAATGAATAATAAAAACTGATTTAAATGGAAAATATTATAGAACCAGAAATACGAGAAGGTGAATAAGAAGTTGTTGCCCTTAATTTCGCACTGTAAACACATAATGAATGCTGTAGTCTCGAGTCACAAAAATGGGCAAATGCTCACCGTGTCTGAGTATTGACACTCTTGTGTGGTTGTGCAGCAAGAGCTTTGACTTCATTCCAAACTGCAGACAAGCAGGCAGGACCTAGTGGTGGATCCTTAATGAGGCTTGAGAAGCCTGTGGGGAAGTTCTTTTTTGAAAGCTTCAAATCAAAGGTCCTTAGCAATTCATTTAAAAGTATCTTAGATTAAAAACTGCCCATGCATCATCTTATGGCTTTAGTAGCAACTTCATTTGCCTTCAGCTCTGCCTTATGTAAAATCCCAGAAGGTTCTTTTGTAGTTGTTGGAAGAACAAGCAGCACATCAGTACATTTTAATTCTTCACACTCAGAGGTGCCAGTACTTCACACATCGTTGGCAATCTGCCTTCCCACCTCAACTTCTCCTGTTGCTGGATTGTGCTGCTGTGTACTCACTGTTGGGTTTGAACTCAGTCTGTGAGGATATTTTGGCTGTTCTACGATAAACTTTCACTCAGCAGTCAAGTGCTGGGTAGCAGCAGGTCGTAAGGCAGTGTCAGATCGTTTAAGTCATGAGACCTGGACTACAAAGTGAAATACCACAGATATATACAATGTTCCAAGCAAATGTGAAATATTATTATTTCAAGCCATAATTCAGACACTTGTATGGCTCTGAAAGCCAGAAGACTTTTGCTAGAACGAAATGTCAAGTGCAAACCTAAACTTTGAAATGCCCTGTAGAGAGGAAGGGGATCTATAACAAGTATTTGCAGTAGTTTGAGTCTTCTGCTTTGAGCTCTGGTGGTCTTGACTTTGTACTCTCAGCTGCCATCTGAAGACAGGACTTCCATGGTATTTCTCAGCCAAAATCTGGTGAGGGTGCTGATGTCATCTGAATGCTGGAGTTGGTATTTTCAATTTAGTGTTTGCACATGAAGAAGAGGCTGCAGACGTCTTGCAGTGCCTATGCTCAGTCGGTACAAATGGCTTTATTAGGCTACTGTAGTATGTTGTTTTTATAAATGCTCCAGTGGAAAACAAAACGAGTGCCATTAATGGAGAAGCAGGGGAAGCCACACTTTGTACCTAGTCTGTATGAGCTGAATGTTCTTTACTCATGAACTGTCTGAATTCTTAGTGGATGCCCTTACACTGCAAAAGGGGTAAGTGATTGGCAGTAACTGAACAGTCCCTTTTGATTCCAAGCTTTGTTCAGTTTGATAATGCAGCATGTGTGTTTCAGTTAATGGTTTGTAGCTCCAGGGCAGCCTTATCTGACTGTCTCAAACAGAAAATTAATAAAACCAACTGGCTGCCTCAGAGAGTCCCGCCTGTGAAGCTGGAGAGCTGTGATGTGGGACGAGACCTAGACTGAGCTTTAACTGTGACACCTCTTGTGCTTTGCAGACCCCGATCGCATTATTGAGAAGGCTTCCCACTCGGGCATGATCAATCCCAGCCGCCAGTGGCAGACTCTGAAACACAACGCGGGGGTCGCGCACTTCGAGTACCAGATCCGCGTGACGTGCGCCGAGCACTACTACGGCTTCGGCTGCAACAAGTTCTGCCGACCCCGAGACGACTTCTTCACTCACCACACCTGCGACCAGAACGGCAACAAGACCTGCTTGGAAGGCTGGATGGGACCAGAGTGCAACAAAGGTTGGTGGCAAATGCTCAGCCTGCAGAGCGGCGGGCTGGGAGGGGTTTGAGGGCGTCGCATCCGGGGTGCGTTCATGGTCAGATGGTGCAGACAGGGGGCTAAGGACTGCTGGGACAGTGAGCAGCTCTCTACACAGAGAAATGGGGGCAGAGAAGAGTAGTTTCTGCCTTGTGTTAAAGTCTTGGAGAGAGTACCGGGCACTTAGCAGATGTGTTCTTTCTCTGATTATCCACATCTTTGCCCTTGGGAAGAAAACCCAGCCCACTGACTTCAATGGGAGTTCTGCTGCTGACTTCAAAAAGGATTTCCCCTTTGGTGCAGAACTTCAGGACAAGCAGGAAGGAGAGACTTGTTTTAAAGCTGACCTGGCAAGTGTAAAGCTTTGGTGTTTGAAAAGTCCCAGGCTTGTTTGTTCCACCTGAGATCATGTTCAACATGTTTATTAGGGAATGGCTGCTACCTAGGTAATTGGGGAAGGAGAAAGTCTGTTCCTAAGTCCTGCTATTAGCCTGTCTTAATGACTGAGCTTACCTGCAATTTGAATTGTTGCTCATCTTGATATCCTGTCTGTTCAGAGATACAGCCAAAACTAAATCCAGAGTGGTTAAAAGCTGCTTTGAATTAGGTGCAAAGCCAGGAAGAGTGGCCCAGATCACCTGCAAAAGACAACAAAAGGAAACTTGTTGACTCCCAAGTGACCTGAGGTCTCCAAGGCAAGATGGTTTTTCCCCCATAAAAACAGCTCTTTGAGCAGCACTAGGAACGATTCCTCTGCAAAGTCAGAGGAACAGATTTCCTATAGAAAGGAAAAGCTGATAGATTTCCTATCCCAGGGAGACACCTACCTTGGTTTTCCTTCTGGTAGACTTGATAGGAGATACTTGTTAAAACCTTGGATTCAGCAGGATTACGAGGCTGGTTAGAGATTAAAACATTCCCACGAGTGTGAGGGTGCTGATACTCTTCTTTTCTGTTATTTTAACAGCTATTTGTCGTCAGGGATGTAGCCCCAAGCATGGTTCTTGCACAATTCCAGGAGAGTGCAGGTAAATGCTTCCTATCCCTCCTTGCTTTCCCCCCACCCCTCCCCAGCTAATTAAACAAGTGATGCTAAACACAATAGGACTGAGGGAGGGAGGGTGTTTTGGAAGTCGTGGTTTTGAGCAAGACACAATTATTCATGCTGACTTGCCCAGAATAAGGGGGGGAGCAGGCTTTTAATGCACTGATAATTTTAAGAGGCTGTTGGTTTGTGAAATGGTGGCACTGGGGGAGAGGGGGGTATGGGATAAATCGTGTGAATGCTGCCTAATGAGCACTACCTAATTGTTTCTGCATAAATAGTGCAAATGTTTGGTGGCTATGTTTTTTCCAACAGCCTGATTAATAGGATTTTTCAATTCCAAGCTTGAAGTACAGTGTGGCTTTTCTCTCTTCTTCTCCCTTTTCGGTGTTTCCCCCTTCTTCCCTCCCACCCCCTGGTTTCTTCCATCAGTAGGCAAAAGTCAAGCATTCTTTAGAATAGGATTAGCTGAATCTCTGGGTTCCTTTCCCATTGTGAGCCTGGCTCTGAGTGCTGAGAGGTTAATGGCTGGGATGAAATCTTGTCAGTGGGCTCTGATGAATGCTGAATTTTGTTGCCGTGCTTTGAAGTCCCTTAGGTCCTGGCAAGGAGACAATGGAAAGCAGATTTTTATCCATAACCCAACAATTAAATATCTGGAATGTCTTAAAATATGCAGCATGTATTTACAGCACAGGGAAGTCTTGTCCCTTACCCTTAGAGGGGTAGTGGATATTAAATGTGGGTATTTATCAACAGACAGGTTCCAAGTTGCTGTGTGTAACCCTTTATCACTTCTGTTTACAACTGAGAGCTTCTGAGGTTACAAAAATGTTGATATTGATCCTGTGTAGGAAGTATTAAAAGGGAAATTTGGATATTCCTGAATAAGACTCAGAAGTTTGAAGGAAGAGAAGGTAATTTTTCTGCCTGACAAGCATATTAGTGGATTCTCTGCTGCTGGAAACCTTTGCATGAAGTGGACTGCTTGATTAGCTAGAGCTCCAACAGGAACTGAATCTAGAGTGTCTGTTCTATAAAAATTCAGCCTAAATAGCCATAGTGGCTCATTCATTTTCTCTGCTTCTGTAATTCATGCTTAAAAAAAAAAA
>VZTB01017130.1:307528-400794 GCA_013397245.1 Thryothorus ludovicianus | reverse complement strand
AAAAAAATTACCAAGGAACCATCTGAAAGTGAGGTGGGAAGTAATCTCTTCATCCTCACAGAGCCTTGGCACAGTGAAAGTCCAGCCAGGGGATGGGCTGGTGTCACTTGTCCTGTGATTTTAATGTTTAGCCACACTAATATAAGCTGGTTAACCCTCAGAACACCAAATCTAAATCTTTTTTTAATTAAAAAAAAGCCTAACAAGTAGTAGGAAGTATCGGGGGGCCAGATGGTGAGAGGAGCATATCAGTCAGGGCTACCAGTGATTTGTGCTGCTGTCATCAGAATAAACATGCCTTGTAGGGGTTGCTGTCTCCTAGTCAGAACAACAGGCTTTGTTTCCAGATTTTTTTTTCCTTCCCTTTCTCTTTCTAAGTCTGTTGCCTCCCACTCACTGCCCAGACATGCACTAGTGCTCTTATTTACTTAAGGTGCAACTTTCCCACACTTGATTTGCATAGTCTTGAAACAATGCTGTCCTTCTGGTGCTTTCAGATAACTTCTGCTTGCCAAGTTAGACCACTATCTTTAAAGTGAACACAGAAACAAGATTTTATTTTCTTTTAAGTTTTGATGAGTCATATAGCCTGTATGCTACAAATGCAACAGGGTTTAAAAATAACATCCGAGCAGAAACTGCTCTGTGTTCTGGTACAACAGACAACTTGCAAACGTTCTTAAAATATCCTTTTGCCTTTCACTGCCAGTCACTTTCTTCAATGCAGGCCAGCCAACTAAACCATTTTTACTCATGAATCACTCTACAAGGAAAGTTAACTTTAAATTTCTCATGAGAAACTGCTGCATGCATATTATTAAACATGAGTTGTTATTGTGAATCTTTTTTCTGGAATTGATATCCCACTTTTTTTCCCCTAAATGCCCGTAGCCTTATCCAGTTTTGTTTGTTATATTTTGAAGCTGATGTTTGAAGTAGTACCTTTGGCTCAAAAGCTCATGCTTTTTTTTCTTTTTTTTTCCTGTGTGGTTGGGTTTTTTAAATTATTTTGTTTTCTTTACATTTGTTCTAAATAAAACAAAACCCACTACCACTTTGATTTGGCAGGAGTAAAATCCTCAATTTGGATACCTGCTTTTGTAGGTGAGGTCCCTTAGTTTGGCTTGTGTGCAAGCTCACAAGCAAGGTCCTTTGAATGCAATACAAATTAAAAGGGTCTGGTCCTAAATTTTGATCTTTCTGCATTCTCATTATATGCCCTACTCAGAAGGATTTTCCAAGGGCCACTTGAGAGAGGTTGTTTTGCTTATCTGGGTTGTTTTTTTTTTTCATGTTCTTTGCACTTTAACACAGAAACTAATGAGAATTTCCCATTGACTTTGAAAAGGCTGCTATTGTGATAGCTATTAAAGAAAAAAAGTTAATTAGGATGCAGTTTGTCACCTGAGATTTTTAGAAGGGAAGTTGGACTTACCACTGGCTGTGTGTGATTATCCATTGGATAGATCCTTCTGACTTTTTCCCATGAGAAGAAATTGCCAGCAGAAGAATGGTGGGGGGTTTTACAAATAGAAAGCTTAGCTGACTTCTGTAGAGCTGAGGTTTGTTTTCATAATTTAGTGACAGCTTAGTGCATAATTACTGCTGATCAATTACTCTCAGGACCTGTTAATGAAATACAGTGCCTCAAAAAGCCCTTGCTTTTCATTTTCAACTTGTTTTGAGTGTTTCTATCTATAGATCCACTTGAATTTGAAGGATCCTTGGTCTGTCTTGCTAGTGAGAACTAAATGAAAGCCAAAATAAGCTTTCCCTTAAAGAGGCTTTACTTTAAAGAAACATCTTCTTTTTAAGTAGAGAATTCAGGTAGCTCATTGATGATGACAATAAAGAATTCAAATAGTAGTAAATTCTTCAGACATTAGTGTTTCTCAGAATTGGATGAGATTTAGTTATTCCCTGAAAAGAGATTATTAGCATAAGTCAAACTCAGAAACACACCAACAGCTGATCTTTGAGCACGTGTAAAATCCCCTTGTGCTGCTTTCTTCCATCCCTGACTGTGGCTCAGTCCATACTGGCTCTGTGTGTGTCTCTCTATTCAGAATAAGGTGGCTTCTGATAGAGCAGGGAACTTCTCATGTTTTGCTGCTGCCTTGCCTAGGGCTCTAAGTTGGTGGTTATGGTTTTGTTTGTCTTCCTGCAAATCCAGCATGGGTGAAATGCCTGCAACCTTGTATTCATGAGGATCTCTGGATGACTATTGTTTCCCCTGACTTTTTATTCCCCCCTCAATTTATAAAGCACCCTGTCAAAGTCCAGAGATTGATTTGTAGTGCACACCCACCCTCTCTGCCACAGTTATATGAGGCTCCAAAAGAGTATTATTGTGCTGAATGGCCTCATGCTGGTTTTCTCAGAACAGTTATTCTTTTGTCAGGAGGCCGGCTACAGAGACCTTGGCAAAACTACCAAAATGTTTGTTTACAAGAAACCATCAAACAATCCTTGAATAGCTTCTCCCCTCCCCTCATCCTGCCCTTCTCCCCCACTTCCCCAGCCTTTCTTCAAGCTTTGGAGTTGCACACTCAAATCTACACACAGCAATTACGATGAGTTTGGGTTTGTTTCCCTGTTCTGATGATTTTTTTTTTTCTCCTTAACTGAAGGTGTCAGTATGGATGGCAAGGCCAGTACTGTGATAAGTGCATTCCACACCCGGGATGTGTCCATGGCACTTGCATTGAACCATGGCAGTGCCTCTGTGAAACCAACTGGGGTGGTCAGCTCTGTGACAAAGGTATGCTAATCCCAGAGGGCCGTGTCACACTTGAATGTCAGTGCTGGCAGACTTTGCACCGAGGGAGTGCACATGGGGCTCAGCCAGCTCTGGGAGCGTGCTGGCCCTCAGCTGCTTGGCCTTGTCCCCACTGCTGTTCCAGCATGGTTAGCATCTGTCCTTAGCTTGTCCCTGCCCTGTGCTGCTCCTGCCTGGGGATGCATTCTCTAAAGGCTCTGGGATAACAGAACAAAGCACGTGGTGATGTTCCTGTAACTTTTCCAGCCTGGCTTTAACGCTCCTCCCCTCTTGCAGATCTGAATTACTGTGGAACCCACCCGCCCTGCTTGAATGGTGGCACCTGCAGCAACACTGGCCCTGACAAATACCAATGTTCCTGCCCTGAGGGCTACTCAGGACAGAACTGTGAAATTGGTAAGTGTTGGATGCAGCTGCTGAGCTGCCACCTGACACTTAATTCTCACCAGCTTTTGGTGGCTGGTTTTGGATGCACTTTATGGGATGGAGGAAAACTCAATTTTCAGTGTATCCAGTCAGGGCTGGGTACAAAGATCCAGCCTTTCCTATCCATGCTTTATCATGAATGTTTGGTGTCTCTGAACATCAGCCTTCTGCTCACTGGGGAGGTCACTCTGAGCCACCCTGTCTGGCTGTGGCTCCAGCAGGTGCCAGTTTGATGTGCTGATGAGGTTAGCATGGAAAGAGACTTCTGTGAGCCAGGAAATTCCTGGCTCTTGCTGGAGTACAATGCAGCAAGATGAGTGATGGTGTGTCCAGAGCAGAAGGATGTGGAGGGAGCAGGGGTGGCTCTGTGGTGGCATTGCTGTAGCCTCTGCCATCATGTCCCTCTGTCCCCGTGCAGCGGAGCACGCCTGCCTCTCCGACCCTTGTCACAACGGGGGAAGCTGCCTCGAGACTTCCACAGGATTTGAATGTGTGTGTGCTCCTGGCTGGGCTGGACCAACTTGCACTGACAGTGAGTCCTTTCCAGTGTTTATTCAAAATGTGCCACTTTGCTGCTTTTCATCAGTCTTTGTAATCCCTCACAAATTTACAGAGCAGACTACTTAACCTTTCCCAGCCTGAGCATTGCTTCCTGGCAGCCATTTACACCCCTGTGCTCTCTCTTCCCCTTGGCTTGTACCACGGCTTTTGTCAACTGCTAGGGGAAGGAATAGCCACAATCATCTTGAAAGAAGCAAAATGCTGAATTTTTGTAGCATTCTGGCATGTTGTTAAAAATGCTGTTTTGAGGGACTTGCTAGATCCAAATAGGACTGACTTGGGCCACAGGGCTAAAATTTTCCCCCCAGTGCTTTGAACCTCCTTTTCACAATACTCCTCTCTTTAAAGGAGGCTTTTGCTGAAATCAAAGATAACCTAGAAATTCCAAGTAGAAGTCCTGTTGTTCTTCTGTTCCTCAGGGAAAACCTGAGTAGCAGGAACCATTTATCAGACTTGTCAGTTACTGCCAATCTGGTAGTGGAGCTGAGCCTCTCCTTATTCTGCATTACAGATATTGATGATTGTTCTCCAAATCCCTGTGGTCATGGAGGAACTTGCCAAGATCTAGTGGATGGATTTAAGTGTATTTGCCCACCTCAGTGGACTGGCAAAACGTGCCAGCTGGGTAAGAACTTCTTTCTCTTCATCCAGTGTTGTTCCAGAGCTGGGAAAGATAAATGCAAAAGGGATCATGGTCCTGCATAGCTCACGGTCATGTTTCTGGAGCCTCTGGGTGTATTTTGGCACACTGAAGACATTCAGTGTCTGTCTGCAGGACTGGGGTCTAGGACAGTGTCCAAGAGTAGTGCAGCTTCCATCACCTTGCTCCTGCATGCTGGCCCTTGAAGGAAATAGTTAACCAGAGCCATCCTTTAAACCAGAGCTGCCCTGAAGTGGGGAGGGTGTGTGTTGTGCCTGCCAGTCCCGCCCCCACGTGCTTCTCCCTTTACCCTGTGAGAAAGTTGCTGTATCTCTTCAACCATGTCAACTCCTCCAGACCCAGGAGTTCACAGCTGGGTTCCAAAATGGGGATGATCTCAGGGAGAATGAGCTGGCTGCATTCTTTACACAGCACACTCATCCCAGTGACCAGGCTGCAGCATTCCTCCTTCAGAGCGCTCAGCTGAGATGCCTGTTGTGGGGGCAAGTTGCTCTTAATGAGTGGCTGGGTAATTGTGAAATAATTAGCGTAGCCTGTACGTTCTAATTGCAGAGAAACTGAAAGAGCCTTCAGAGGCTGATGATGATTGACTTTTGCTCGTTCAAGTCATGCTAATGCCTGCTGTACACTGCAAGTTCCTCTTAGCTCTGGAGGAACTGCTGCTTATTGCTGAGGCGTGGGCTTCTCTCTTCCCCCCTGAACGTTCCCCTTGGTTTTCCAGATGCCAATGAATGTGAGGGCAAGCCCTGTGTCAATGCCAACTCCTGCAGGAACCTGATTGGCAGCTACTACTGTGACTGCATTACTGGCTGGTCTGGCCACAACTGTGATATAAGTAAGTGTCCATAGCCTTGGGTTTATTAAAGGCCAGTCCTCTGGGTCTGTGTGTGTGTGCCACTGAGTTCTAAGCTCAATTTAAACGCTGGGCAGAGCCCCAGCAGTTGATGTTTTTAAAAAGGGAGTAGTTGGTGTGGAATGAAAATATACAATTTTATCAAAGTCATTAGCCTGTACCATAGCTATATTCTGATAAAGGGACTAAAACAATGATGTGAAGTTTTACTGCTTCTCCTAGAAGAATCGCTAAAGGTTTCCCACCCATTATAATAACCTTATCTCAAGGAAGGCATGCAGGAAACTTGACAAAAGGTTTATCTAGCTGCAGTTTTAGAGAGACCTGAACTCTATCTAGTGTAAATATATTTTTACCTTCTAACCGTGCTAATTTTATTGCAGATATTAACGACTGTCGTGGACAATGTCAGAATGGAGGATCCTGTCGGGTAAGCTGTTCTTGTTTTACTTTGGTTTCCCCAAGACTTGCAAAAGTAACTAAAACATTGGAGTCTAAGCACAAATAGTTTGGAAAATAGCAATTAGCTGGTAGAAATGGTCATTTCTTTAAGTTGGGGGGAGGGCCTGTTTAACGTGCTACAGCATGCTGAGATACATCTGTAGAACAGTAAGGGCAAAAATATAAAACTTCAATGAATTGCTCATTTTCATTGCAAGTGTCACCAGTGAATGGGCTGGTGGTTGTGCAAACTACCTACTGGAAATATAGGCACTTTCCTTCAACCTGTGAGTTAATGTATCCTGCCTAGAAATTAAGAATGTAAGCTGGAACTGAGTCTCTTTGTGGTTTTTTTCCCCTCCAAATATTTCGGACATAGTAAGATGATTTTTTATTTTTTTAACTTTTTAAAAATTTTCTTCCTTCATTAGAATATATCAAGGGAGGAACAACATTAACTCTACAACTCTTTTTTGTTCTTTCCCAGGACTTGGTTAATGGTTATCGGTGTATCTGTTCACCTGGCTACGCAGGAGATCACTGTGAGAAAGACATCAATGAATGTGCAAGTAACCCTTGCATGAATGGGGGTCATTGCCAGGATGAAATCAATGGATTCCAATGTCTGTGTCCCGCTGGTTTCTCAGGAAACCTCTGTCAGGTAAGAAGGCTGAGTGAAAGGCAGGCCCTCAGCTCAGTGCTGCTTGTTCCAACGCTCTGGGTCTGAGCAGGGAATGCCTTGAGTCCAGTGAAGCATACTATAAAGTTGTACTCGATATCGCTGTCAGCCTGCCAAGACAGTGCTTGATTAATATATATTGGGGGGGGAAAGGAACCAACAAACGCCTGACAGGCTGCAGAGGATTCTCTTTGTTCAGCAGACTGCAGGGTTTGCACGTCAGGCTTTGTGGAGCTCTAGCTGTTAACTTTGGCAGTTTAATATGGAGAGTTGTCTGCCGAAATAGTGGCGAGCGAGACTAAACTCGGTGTGCTATGAATGATTCTTTGAGGCAGCAGATAAAAAGGTCAGATTCCACAGTGTCGGCCTGTCATGGTGAGGGAAAGCCATGATAAACCTCTCTCACTCAGCTTTCCCTCACTCCCTTCCCCCCTTCCTATTTCCCTTTCTGTGCACTACTTACAGCTGGACATAGATTACTGCGAGCCAAATCCGTGCCAGAACGGCGCCCAGTGCTTCAATCTTGCCATGGACTATTTCTGTAACTGCCCCGAGGATTACGAAGGGAAGAACTGCTCCCACCTGAAGGATCACTGCCGCACGACTCCTTGTGAAGGTTTGTGTTGCCTTGGGGTGAATGGCAGAGTCTGGCTCCTGCAGCTCCAGCAGGGGAATCACTGGAGGAGCTCTGGTATGAAGAGGCTGAATTTTGCCCTCTGCCTTAGGCCTGTCTCCATGTGAAAAGATGAGTGATATTTGTATCAGCTACTGTCAATGTGGACAGAAAGCACAGGTAGCTAATAGCCTGATGCATTTATTCCAAGCCATGGATGTGTTCCAGCCATCATCAGATAAGATGTTGTGATTATTTATGCACAGTTGGCAGAGTCCAATGTTATTTTAAAGCAGCAAACATATTTGTTGTCATATGTTTATGGTTTCACTCAATAATCTCAAAGGTCTTTTCCAACCTCTATGATTCAAAGGCACGAGTGTCTTCTAAACATCCATGGCTGGAAGTGAAAATGTTGCTCTTAAGGAATCAGGTTGCATGGGTGATTCTCAAGCTGGTCTCTGCTTTTCTGCAGTAATTGACAGCTGCACCGTGGCAGTGGCTTCCAACAGCACACCCGAAGGGGTTCGCTACATCTCCTCCAATGTCTGTGGTCCTCACGGGAAGTGCAAGAGCCAGGCGGGTGGAAAATTCACCTGTGAATGCAACAAAGGATTCACAGGCACCTACTGTCATGAGAGTAAGAGAAAAAAAGGATTTATTTTACTGTCCTCCACTCTTACTGGAAAAAGATTCCATCCTCTCCTCCCAGACCCCTTTAAGGTTTCTTCATGGTAACTCAGTGAACCTTGGAACTGCTGTACGTTTTCATATCCCTCTTGGGCGAGGCAGAGTGGAATTTGCTAGGCCTTGGGGAAAGTTCACAGCAATGAACCCTCTGGCCTTGAATTGTATGTTTTTAAAAACCTTATGTATACAAGGTCTAAGGGAGTTAATACTGGGATTTAACATGGCTCTAAGGACTCCTGAATTTTTTTTTGTTTTGTTTTTAATAGTGACAGGTTCTTTACCTTGTGCAGTTTTTTACCCATTTTTCATCTTGCTCAAAACCCTTCCTTTTCAAAGGGTATTTTTAGAAATGGAAGTAGCACCAGTCTGCAATAAGATAATGACCCCTAGTAGCTGTACTTGTAGTTTGATGTTTTTTTCCCCTGTTGGTTTTAATCCTGTTCTTCCCAACTGTTGCAGATATCAATGACTGTGAAAGCAACCCCTGTAAAAATGGTGGCACTTGCATCGATGGCATCAACTCCTACAAATGTATTTGTAGCGATGGGTGGGAAGGAGCTTATTGTGAAACCAGTAAGTTATCCATCCTTCAGCACACAGAAGGGTCCCTTGGGAAAACATTGGGAAGAAATGGCTGATAGTGTCTTTAAGTTGATAGTGAGTGTGTCAATAAACTCTTCTTCAAAGGCCATGGGGATCAGGTCCTCCCACCAAGTCCCAATCTTTTGTACTGGAACTAAACTCAAGTTACAAAGTTGAACTGGGATTAGAACCTGTCTCTCTCACTGTTGAATTTCCTGCTCTATCCTTTGGATAACTTCCAGGAAGGAAACCCTTTACATTAGTAGATGCCACTTTATGGCCTGTTTGCATATCATACTTGCGTTTTGTCAATCTCAGGAACAGAAAAGGAGTTGAGGGCTCTTCTCCTTTCCCCTGACTAACAGGGTAGTTTATGTGATAGGCCTTTTCACTGCTTTTTTACTGGAACAAGATTACAAACAAAATGAAAACAAACTGGAGGGATGTAGTGAAACAGTCTTCATCTATGTGACAGTGCTTAAAGCTGTAAAATACTGACTTAAGCATTTAATCCACAATTGAAACACAGGCTAAAATTAGGGATGGGTTATGCTCCTTTCAAGCATTGTGTTTGTCAGTTCTGTAAACACCACTGAGCCTGTTTTCTCTCCTTAATGTATCCAGATATTAATGACTGCAGTAAAAACCCTTGCCACAATGGAGGAACTTGCCGAGACTTGGTCAACGACTTCTTCTGTGAATGTAAAAATGGGTGGAAAGGAAAAACGTGCCACTCCCGTAAGTTCAGCCTTTCCAAAACATAACAGAGGAGCTCTGACAGGCTGCTTGAACTTGTTGGCCCAAGAGAGCAGCAGCGTTAAGGACGGTTTGGGTTTTCCACAGGTGACAGCCAGTGCGATGAGGCGACGTGCAACAACGGGGGGACGTGCTATGACGAGGGGGACACTTTCAAGTGCATGTGTCCTGCAGGATGGGAAGGAGCCACTTGTAACATAGGTAAATACCCTGCGTAATCGCCAGGAAGCAGATGCAGCACTGCAGCTCTGACCTCAGCTGTTCCTCTTGGCTCAGACTTGCGGGCTTTCTAACAACTGAGCGGCAAATGTTGTTTGTATTCCAGCAAGGAACAGCAGCTGCCTGCCAAACCCCTGTCACAACGGTGGTACCTGTGTAGTCAGCGGGGACTCCTTCACTTGTGTCTGCAAGGAGGGCTGGGAAGGGCCCACGTGTACCCAGAGTAAGTCAGCTCTGCTTGAACTCTTCCAGAGTGTTGCATGATGAGAACATGAGCTCATCCTGTCGCCCTTGGAGTCAAGATTGAAACCAGAAGGGAAAGCTTGTTTGATGTAGGCTTTAGCATCACCTGAATCTTTGTTTTTAATGACTTTATGGGACAGAGCCTTGACCTGGGCATGAGAAAGTTGCAAATGAGCTAAGTGGAGACAGATGTTGTCTTGTTTTCTCCTGCATTCTTTTTCTACGAGCAGCTCTGTCTGCTTCCACTTTTTTTTCCCCGTTAGATTCTTTACAAGGATCTCTTCCTGTGTACATGTGTTCCACAATGTAGTTAACAAATTTTGTGGTACGAGCCTGGAATCAATTTAGTTGAGAATTTCAGCATATTTTTGTAAAAGTTGAGCTAAGTATAACTTGGGCATTAGGGGAAGTTTGATCATTCTTCACTGCCAGTAGAGCTGTATTAGCCAAAGTCTGCATGTTTAATGCTGTCTATCTTTGCTTTGCAGACACAAACGACTGCAGTCCTCATCCTTGGTAAGTTTGCTACGTTTACCCTTTGATTTTTTTGGTTGGTTTAGAGTTCTGGGTTCCTCTTACCTGCAGCAGTTTGTAATGTGTGTGGTAATGCCTCTTCTCCACAGTTACAACAGTGGCACTTGCGTGGATGGAGAGAACTGGTACCGCTGCGAGTGTGCTCCAGGCTTCGCGGGGCCCGACTGCAGGATCAGTGAGTGTTCCAATGGCTCTCTGCCTCAGGTTTTGTCTTACTTGAATCTTGTTGCAAGACAATCATCTTAATTGAGTCAAGTGGTAGATCAGATGAGGGATAGATGTCTTGTGTCATCTCTGTCCGTACCTGGATTCGTAGCAGGGTTGGAGAAGGCGGGAATCACACTGAAAATGAAAGAAATTTAAAGTTGTTCAGCTGGAGCTGAAACCTCCTGGTTCAGCTGAGTGGGAAAAGCACCCTTTGGGACAGTCTTCCCTTGTGTTTGTGTGGCCCGGGCTTCTGCTTGAGATGAAAGTGTGCCAGCCAAAAACCTTGTCAATTAATAATCCACCTCCAAGCCCTGAGGTGATGTATGCGCTTCCCTGTAATTTAATAATAATTACAGGTAGGAGGACACTTCTTTAATAACAGCTGTGGAATAGAAGTCTCACAGCAGCAATAGGGCTGGGAAGGATTTTTAACATTGACATCAGTTGAAGGATCTAGTGGGGGACAAAACTGGAGCACATCAGAGGAGAGGAAGTGTGTCTGTGTAGGAAGGAATGTGTCCTTGCCCTGGAAAGCTCAAGTAGCCACAGGGGTCAGGTTTTGATCTTTGTTAGTGCCACACAGCAGAAACGTCAAAGGACTTTTCTGAGGTTATACTGGTGCTGCAAGCAGGAATCTGTGTCCCAGCAGACACTAGAAAATGAACACAAAGGTCCAGTAGGCAATTCTAGCCTATGTTTGCTTTTTTTCCTGACTAAACAAAAGTCTACTATGGAGTAACTATTCTGTTTCCTCTCCTTCCCACCACAGATATCAACGAATGCCAGTCCTCTCCCTGTGCCTTTGGAGCCACGTGTGTGGATGAAATTAACGGGTACCGTTGCATTTGCCCCCCGGGTCGCAGTGGTCCAGGATGCCAAGAAGGTATTCCAGATGCCAGAGCTGATCCTAGCACTTGTAACGAGATCTGTATAATTGCACATTGATGGGTTTGTGGTTGTGTGGAGTTGGTTTTGGGGCGTGCTATCTGTTCTGTTTTAAAGCAAGTATCTTTATTGACAAAGCAACTTAGTGGGAAGTTTAGATGAACTTAGAAAAGGTGTTTGTTTCCTATTTTTAGCTTATAATTCTGTTCAATCTCTCTTCAGTTACAGGAAGGCCTTGCATTACCAGTGTTCGAGTAATGCCAGATGGGACTAAGTGGGATGATGACTGCAATACCTGTCAGTGTCTGAATGGAAAAGTCACCTGTTCTAAGGTACAGCTGTGCTGTGGTTTGCTTTACACCGTTTTGTGTTCTTTAACCAGTGGATTCTCACCAGTATTCCTCCCCTCCTAGGTTTGGTGTGGCCCTCGGCCTTGTGTCCTGCATGGCAAAGGCTCCAGTGAGTGCCCTGCTGGCCACGCCTGTGTCCCTGTGAGGGATGACCACTGCTTCACCCACCCCTGTGCTGCTGTGGGGGAATGCTGGCCCTCCAACCAGCAGCCTGTGAGGACCAAGTGCAACTCAGATTCTTACTACCAGGACAACTGTGCCAACATTACCTTCACCTTCAACAAAGAAATGATGGCCCCGGTAAGTAACAGCAGCTCACTGGGCTGTGGCATGCGTAGACTCATTGCCAGAGCATGGAATGATGTTTTCCATTGGGAAAAGTTCAGCAGAAGCTGACACTCCCTCATTATCAAAGAAGACAAAAAGCAGAGAAGGATTAATATAGCCTTGCAGCCTAAATGCTTTTGTGACTAGAGAAGAACAAAAGCTAGGTTGGAGAGAATTCCATCTCCTTTTCCCTTGCCCTCTTACTTTAGGGCATAAAAAAAAAATAAACCAAACAAATCTTATATCTGTGTGTTCGTGTGCATATGTATTTTAAAAAACCAACATCTTTTTTGTATCCTCCAGGGCCTTACCACAGAGCATGTTTGCAGTGAATTGAGGAATCTGAATATTCTGAAGAATGTTTCTGTTGAATATTCCATCTATATTACCTGTGAGCCTTCCCACTTGGCAAATAATGAAATCCACGTTGCTATTGTAAGTATTCCTGGAATATTTTTAAATGTCTTAGTAGTTAATTGCTTTGGATATGTATGCAACATGTGGATTTCATAAAAATATGAATTCCTGGCTTTGTCAGCACTTCTCGTGGTTTAGTTTCCATCCTGATTCCCTGTAAGAACAGGAAAGGAATTCTGGTTACATGTACGTACCTGAAAGCTGCCATCTGGGGGCAACTGTAATAGGGGGAGTAAAACATTTTTCTGTTACACTCTTGCTTTTGGGGGGTTTTTGGTCTTTTTGAGGCTGAGGACAAGAATTCCGAGTCATTAGTTTCTGCCCATAGCGAGCTATTTTGCGTAATTTCTGTTTTGTTACGTATTTTAAGTAGCAAGAGCCTTCCCTGCCCGTGAAGGTTTATAAATAGCAGCTGATGTGGTGCTCGGTGTTAATTGTGCCTCCTCCTGCAGTCTGCAGAAGACATCGGGGAGGATGAGAACCCCATCAAAGACATCACGGATAAGATCATCGACCTGGTCAGCAAGCGCGACGGCAACAACACCCTCATCGCTGCCGTGGCCGAGGTCAGGGTGCAGCGGCGGCCCACCAAGAACAAAACAGGTGAGAGCTGCTCCTCTGTGCCCCGCCCTGACTGCAGCACCTCCCAAGGGCAGAGGCTCTCCTCGCTTTGGAGCCTTTTAGCAAGTCCCTGTTCCTCAGGAACAACGGGGAGGCTTTGCACCCGTGGCCTTTTTGTTTCTAAAAGTTTTGCCTAACCTGGCTACCCTTCCATGCTCCTTGTGGAGAAATAAGGGAAGTAAGAAGGCATAAGGACTGAGATTTGTTTTCTGTGTGACGTCCTGCAGTGTCCCCCGTGGTTTGCAGCAGGACTAACTCTCTCCTGTCTCTCCCAGATTTCCTGGTGCCCCTGCTGAGCTCGGTGCTAACAGTAGCCTGGATCTGTTGCCTGGTCACCGTGTTTTACTGGTGCATCCGAAAGCGCCGAAAGCAGAGCAGCCACACCCACACGGCCTCTGACGACAACACCACCAACAACGTAAGGGAGCAGCTGAACCAGATCAAAAACCCCATTGAGAAACACGGAGCAAATACTGTGCCCATTAAAGACTACGAAAACAAAAACTCCAAAATCGCCAAAATAAGGACACACAACTCCGAGGTGGAGGAGGACGACATGGACAAGCACCAGCAGAAGGCCCGATTTGCCAAGCAGCCAGCCTACACTTTGGTAGACAGAGATGAAAAGCCCCCCAACAGCACCCCTACAAAACACCCAAACTGGACAAATAAACAGGACAACAGAGACTTGGAAAGTGCACAAAGCCTAAATCGGATGGAGTACATCGTATAGCAGACGGTGGGGTGCTGCCATGCAGGGCCTTTGAGTATCATTATAAAGGCACTCAAGAGCTTGTAGTTCTTAAACTGTTGTGTAATATTTGAGTCTAAGGCTATTATTTACTTAGAATCCCTGTGTTAATTTAAGTTTGGACAAGCTGGCTTACACTGGCAATGATAGTTGCTGTGGTTGGCTGGAATACCAAGTGCTGCATTTCACATCTATGCAAAACTAGTCAAAAGTGCCCTCCTGTAAAATTCAGCTGCAGCTGATCCATCACAGAAACGTTCCATAAGGTATTACATAGCCTTATTACTCTTCTTTAGTGTTCATATTTTTTGTTTTTTTTTTCTGCCAGATGTTCCGATTTATACAGTTTCTTTAGAATAATACATTTTATTTATATTTATTGAATTTGAGTTTTTTGTATATTGGTTTTATGGTGACGTACAACTAGTTCTGTATTTGAAAGTGCCTTTGCAGCTCGGAACCACAGCAACTATCAAAAATAAGTTTATTATTTATTTTTTTATTGTATTTTTGTTGGGGGCGGGTGGGGGGAACTTGTCAGCAGTTGCTGGTAAATGAAGAATTTAAAGAGGAAAATGTGTCAAAAATAGAAGTTTGTATAGATATGTAAATAATTCTTTTTTTATTAATCACTGTGTATATTTGATTTATTAACTTAATAATCAAGAGCCTTAAAATATCATTCCTTTTTATTTATATGTATGTGTTTAGAGTTGAAGGTTTTTGATAGCATTGTAAGCTCGTGGCTTCTCTATTTTGAATTTATTTTCTTGTTACATGTTGCCTATATGCCAAAACTAAGGTGTTCTAAAATAGTTTATTTTTAATAGGATGGGCTTTCATGCCTTGAAGCTGGTTTTTGTACAATGTCAAACGTTTGAAACACCTTCCATAGTATCACTTTAAGACTATTTGTAAGTACTGACTGAGGCAGTTTAGAGAATTAGACTAGAAAATTTTTTTTGCTGCTTTAGACTTGAAAACCGAGTGACAGGCAGATAATCTGCTAAGAAGCAGTTTAAGGGAACAAAACTGAGCTATTACTTTATGTAGATGAAATGTGAGTGGTTGCATGTAATTAAAAATATCAAATTAGCGTGTGAAGTTGGAAACACAGCAATCTTATTTTGTAAATTCTAATTATTTTTTTCTCACCATGAATATGTAATACTGAACCACTTGTAGATTTGACTTTTTTTGTAATCTACTGCATTTAGGGAGTATTCTAATAAGCTAGTTGTTGAATACTTGAACAGTAGAATGTCCAGTAAGATCACTGTGTAGGTTTGCCATAGATTACACTGCCCGCCTTAACAAGTGAGGAAATCAAAGTGCTATTACGATGTTTAAGATCAAAAGGCTTATAAACATAGTCATCTCAGTGGTTAACCATTGAGATCATGAAGATACCTTGTATTGTGATATTAGTGTTATATGAAAATGCATCTTTGATGTGTTGTTCCTGGCAATAAATCTTGAAAAGTAATATTTATTAAATTTTTTGTATGAAAACATAAAAGAGCGTGGAGATTATTGAGCTTGGAGGCGCTCCCGGCCAGTCAGTTGTGCAAAAGCAGGGCCAGGTGCTGCTGGAGGTTTCCAGGACCTGCCCCTGCCTTTGGTGGAGTCAGTTTTTTTTAGGTGATTACACGTTCCCCTCTGGCTCCGAGTGGGGCTGAGGAGGTTTGAAAGCAGCATGTCCCTTGTTCTCGCTGCCTCTTGGCCAATGTCCCTCGGTGCTCTCAGAGAGGCTGCTGTGGCTGCACTTGTGCAACGAGTTTACCCTGCACGGGCCAATGAGCTGCCCCCAGATAGGAACCAAATCTGAGTAGCTAGGCAAGATCCAAAGTGCTGACCTGGATGGGAAGGGATCCATAGATGATGCTGATTTCTAATGGGCAAAAAGCGCTTTGTAAAGCATAAAATAAACTCTGAAAGTATTCAACACAATGGCTTTGAATGCTGAACTAATGCTGCTCCTCCCACCTGTGTGCAGGGGCTGCCTGGCTCAGGGGCTGCTCGGGTTTTGCCATGTTCTGATGAAGCTGCAAAATTGTTCTGCTAAGGGGCTACTGCGAAGCTGAAGGAACAATTAACTGTGTAACAAGTTCATTGAAAAAATAGTTAAACCAACCTGCTGCAAGGTTAGGCCTTTGCATCTGTATTTGTTTGTAGTAAATAAACAGGTATTTTATATACAGATTGCTGCGATATGAATGCACTGAATGCTAACAAAACCTGAGAGTGAGAAATACTTTCTTCTGTACTTTTTTTACAGCTGTCAAAAAAAATTTGATAAAATCTTAGTAGTGTTATTTTTTATTTTAAACTCACTTTAGAAGATTTCCATCGTGGTTATTCTACTTTGGCTGGATGCTGCTTTTACTCTTCACACTCACACACCACATAGGGCAAGTACTGGAGCCTGTTTAGTTTACTGCCTCCTGAAGGGGAAGTCAACAAGATTAGCTTCAGCTGACCACTTCAATAATTCCTCATCAAACAAATCCCATGAGTATTTATTTCCCTTTGTTCCCTGACTTCTAAATCTGCAATAAAGTAAACATGTCGTGTCCAAAAAAGCTGCTTCAAGATAATAGAATCTTCCACCTGCCTCCAAAGGGCAAAGCTGGGCTCTTCCCTGACTGCTTGCCTGTACTTTTAATGTCAACCATCTTTCTGCTGTCTACTATTCACATGGGTCTCAAATTCAAGGATACAGAAACCAATCACCTCTTCCAAAGGGTTCAAACATACCTAAATTTGTAGGAATTTGAATCTGCCTTCTATTGCACAAAAAAATGATTAAAAGAAATTAAGGCATTTGTTATTTCTGGGAGCATAGAGTTGTCAGGCTTCTTGAAAACCTACTGAGGCCATTTCTATTTACAGACTTGCTCATTTATCAATATGTACAGGTAGTGACAAAGCTGGTTTAGGTCTCTGAAGACTCAGTGAAAGCAAAACCTGGGTGCCTCAAGCTTCAAAACATGTCAAAGCTCTGAGCTCAGGGTTCCTTTGTTTACTTCCAGCCTTTCCTGTGCTCCATGCAGAGGTTTTGTTACTGCAGACCTCCACACACACACTCTGCTTTTCCTTGTTTCCCCATGGATTTTCCTCACTTAAAATCATGCAATTTGTTCAGGGGGCAGTCAGAAAATTCTATGCAATTGCCATGATGATATTTTTAATTAATCCTCCTATCTCAGTGCCAACTCCAAAACTTACACTGATGACTGCAACACAGGAACAGTCCCCCAAAAGCCCAGCAATACCACCAGGCTGGGGGCTGGTCTATGAAGAGGTTTCCATTGCCATGAAAATAAATAGAAATGTGAAGTTTAGGGCTTCCCCCTTAGAATACCAAGGCACATTTATTTTTGTGGAAATCATACTTTGCCAGTTCACACTTTTACTACTCAGGGAAGATACATTCTGTTTAGTCAAGAGAAGTTTCCCACTGTTAGTGTTTGATCCTTCTTCATCTAAGAACTGAAAAATGTGTGCTTCCTGAGCTGCCATTTAAGCATATGAGAAATAAAGAAAATGAAATGAAATGAAATGAAATGAAATGAAATGAAATGAAATGAAATGAAATGAAATGAAATGAAATGAAATAGCTCCCCTTAGCACTCTTGAGCTTTGCTCTACCTGCCTAGAGCTAATTGAAGCTGCCCAATCTGGGTTTGGTTCAGCCTGAGCTGAACACGGCCACATAAAAGCTCTGCACCTCCGCATGGAAAGGGCCCATCTTACGTAGAGGTTCCTGGGAAAGGTGCTGATGGTGCAGGTTACATCAGCTTTCACACCAACATATTCATGGCACCGGGAATGCCAGCCTTGGGAATGGCTCCCTCTGCACTGCTGGCAGGAGCCAAGGGCAGCTGGGAGCACTGGGACCTGAAGCCCCTCAGGCCAGGGGAACGTGAATCAGGTTGAGGCCCAAACCCCAAACGTGCAACTGCATATCCAGCCATGTCCTGGTTGAAACCATTTTCCCTTGCACAGACACACCTCCTGTTCTCACACCAGCTGACACCTGCACAGCAAGAGTTAATGTTACTAATCAGCTCCCTGCCAAGCTCAAATGAACAAGGTTATGCTCCCTGCTGCTCCTTGAAGACTGCCTAATTCTGCTCCTTATCTTCCAGCCCTCGGGCTGAATCCAGCCCTGCCTCCCAGCTATCCCAGGTCCAGGGTGCTGCCCTACCATCTGTGGAGTCACAAGGCAGAGCCTTCATGGTTTTTAGGAGTGCCTGCAAAGATGAGAAGTTCTGACAAGGGAAGTACCAAATTCAGCCTTTTCCTCCCCAGAAGATGGAAGTGATTGCATAACCTCCCCCTCCCCTTCTAACAGAAGCAAGAATATTTGAGTATATTTAAGAATTTTTTGGCTTCCTCTTTTTTCAGCATCGACAGCAATGGCCATTGTGGTTAATGTTTGCCAGTGCACACTGAGTTTGCTTGCAAAGGTCAGTGATTTCTCCCAGCAGAGGGAAAACCCAGTAAACAGCTGTGCAAGGATGAACTCCAGTTTCTGGGGCAGAAGAGGAGGAGGAGGAGAGGGGTGCAGGCTCTGGATGGTTCAGCAGCTGCTTCCCTGGCACTGGGGCAGCAGCAGAGCCGTGTGGGATCAGACAGCGTCAGACTGGAGTCCCAGCCCAGATCTGCCAGCGAGCGCCTTCTGTGATGTGCAAATTGTTTCAACCAGTTCCCCTACAGGGTGGAGAAATAAATCTCTATTCCTTTCATTCTAGCACTATGAGATCATATTAATATTAAAAAGGGGCATGCCCAGCTCTAGAATTAGGGCTCAAGATACTTTTCTTTAATGATCTGATGCATAAATAAAAAAGATAATTATTATGCCGAAATGTAAGGCAGATATGGAGTTAGAGTACCAATTCCTACTGCTGTAATAAAAGATTTAACTTGGACAGAAAGGGAGTAAATCACTGAAATTCTCCTTGACAAAAGGTGCACTGTCAGCTCTCACAGGAACCGATTCCCAGCTCTGAAATAATTTCAGTGGATAGTAAAGAAGGTAGGACATTTGTTGCTAATTTCCTGAACAAATTCCAAATTACAGCTGAAACATCTTGTGACACTTCATCACTTCCACAACTTTTAGGACTTCTCAGCATAAGACAACACCAAACTAACAAAAAGTCCCTGCCTCACCAGGTTCAATTTTAATTATCTGGGAGAAGCAGGTGGGCAAAAGCACTTGTGTGAGTTGATGGGAGAGCTCCTTAAGCAGTTTGCTTTACCTTGGGAGCAGTGCTTCCCTCGGTGCTGCCCCAGCTGACAGAATAAGCACTTCCAGCTCCCTCCAGGTTCAGCTGCTTTGATATCCCTCTGCTGAAAGGCTCCGTTCCCTCAGCCCACAGCTTTTCCTTCACCCCACTTACTGGAAGAGAGTTAATGTTTATTAAAAGAGAAAAAAGCACAAAGCAAAGAAGTGAGGAGTGCCTTTTATTAAAGCTAATTTCTGAGGCCAACCCACACTTCCCACAGCTGGCAAAAAGGCTCAGAGTTACTACCTCTGTTTGAATACAGAACTTTTCCCTGGGTACTGATAAAGCCAGGGAGATAACCACTCCTAGCATGCAATCTGGGACAGTCTGTACTTCACATCTTTCTTATTCCAATTGCAAACACAAAAATACTTCCTCCATTTTTTCTTTTCTTTTATCAAAAGCCAATGAGATGATGACGTAAAATGCCAATTAGAACTCATCCAATGCAATCCACATGCTGAGCAGTGAGAGGGAAGGAAGTTCACACTGACCAAAGAAATGCCTTCAGAAGCTACTTAACTCCTCACTTGGTCAAAATTTTCTGTAGGAAGGGAGGTCTGGTGCTCACCTGGTGCTCACCAGGACCAGCACAGAGCTTAGTACCCACAAGATGGGATGTACCCACAATATCTTGGGATGCTTAAAACCTTCCTACTCACCAACACAGGGCAAGGGAGATTTCACAGGAGCTGCTTCTTCTTTAAGTGATTAGTAAAAAGCTGGTCTAGCTTTTGATATGTGTGTAACCATAAAATGTCCACTAAACAAATATTTTTAACTGCTTTGATCTAAAGAATAATGGAAACCATCATCTGCACACATTAGAAAGTGTTTCACTAGGAAATAACTGTCACTATCAGCAAAAGCATTGACCAAATGAACCATATGATTCATTAAAAATAATAACCAACTAAAGCTGGGTTTAGGATAAAAAATGAACAGATATTGTTTCAGGGCTTCAATGGCAGTTTCAGAAGAGAACAGAGCCTTAAATATTCATTACTCTGACAGGTGTGCTAATACTGGTCAGAAGCAATTTGGTAATAGAAAACCTAGACTTGCAAACTGCTAATTTTACTCCAGCTCAGTTTCCAGCTCCCTTTTTTTCCCCTAAACCTCATTTAGGAAATCAGGTTTGTGGTTCTAGAGCATGTCAAACCACACTGCTGCCAGTCCTCTGGGTGCAGATGGATGGATGATAAAGAAAAAAGCCAAGTCTGAGAAGATGACCCTGAGCTTGAAGTAGAGAGAGGACAGAGACACGGACACAGCCTGGGTGTCCCAGCAGCCCCAAAGCACCCCCAGGTTTGCAAAAGAGAAGCTGGTATAAAAGTCCTGCTGCACAGATAAAAGAAAGCACAGTTTTGAGCAGCAACACCATCTAAAATCCAGAAATGACTGTGAATTCAAAGGCTTTTCCCTAAATAGCTGCATTTCTGAAAGGATCCAAGGCACAGCTTTTGATAGTAACAAAGCTCAAAAATACACAGCTCCAAAGGGCCTAGCACTTATCAAGACAGCAAGGACAAAAGGAATGATCCCACTGTGGACTTGTGAGAAAGCCTACCTGTCTTTGTTCTGCCTCTCCAGCCTCCAACAACCTCAATCACCCTACATCTCTCACTGTTGCACGACCACTGTTTTGAAAGAGAGATATTCCCAGGCATCAGAGAAAAGATGAAAACAGCATTTTAAGTAACATAACAAAATATCCTAAAGGAAAAAATCAAGTGTTCTTAGCTACAATGGTTTGATCTACCTAAGCCCCCTCTAAATGTAAGACCTTCATTTGAAAGGGTGCAGACAGGTATGTTACTCAGTTAAGATTAAAAGAATATTGTAATTATAAGGTTTATATGTACATATATATATCTATAATAACAGTATAGGATAATAAAAACTGTATGTGGTTGCCCTCTGGTATCTGATACTTGCATTATCTATGCTAAGACTTTAATATAAACTATCAAATTATTCTAACTACTCTCATTTTTCTGATAAATGCTCAATTAAATATCCCTATACCTCTTTCAAGTCCCTCAAAAAGAATAGATACTGCCTGCCCCAGTATCTCCAGTGCATAAAAAAGACAACAGTGAACATACCTCAGGCTCTTCTTCCTCCAAACCAGGTTCTTTGCAGCCTTGGATTTGCTGGTACTGGGAAAGACCTTTCAGCAGAGCCTGGGGCTGGGTAAGGATTTGCAACCTGACTGCAAAGCACTGAGAAACATCACCCAAACAGCTGAAAGAAAAAAGAGAACATGTCCTCCAGACACATGCAGAATCTTCTTCATTTGCAGCAAGAGCAGAAACCATTTCCAGCAGGAGGAAGCTGTACAATCAGCAGTGTCTTGCTGTCAGCTGCAGAGCTGCTAACTCTCATCAGGACTGGGGTTACACCATCAACTCTAATGTTCCTGGATGTGAATCATCTCTTTAACCTCATTGAGGAGCTCCACAGTCCTAAGTAAATGTCACTGAGACTTTTCTAAATTACTTCACATAAAATCACACAGCACAGAATATGCTGAGCTGGAAGGATCATCCCAGTCCAGCTCCTGGCACCCCAACAATCCCACCCTGCGTGTGGGAGCGTTGTTCAAATGCTTCTTGAGTTTGGTGCAGTGACCACTGCCCTGGGGAACATATTCAGTACCCAACCACATTCTGGGTGAAAAAACCCTTCCTGATACCCAACCTAAAGCTTCCCTGACACAACTTCATTCCCTCAGGTCCTGTCACTGTCACCTCAGAGCAGAGATCAGTGTCTGCCCCTCCTGCTCCCCTCACGAGGAAGGTGTAGCTGCAGGGAGGGCTCCCCTCAGCCCCCTCTTCTCCAGGCTGAGCACACCCAGTGCCCTCCTCACACAGCTTCTCCTCAAGGCCCTTCTCCACCCTCATGCACTCCCCTAGATGTTCTCCAGCACTTTCATGTCTTTTTGAAATTCTAGTGCCCCAGACCAATGCCCCCCTGTGCCCAGCTGGCCATGCTGGGCCTGCTGCATGCCAAGGACCCTCCTGGCTGCCAGGGCACTGCTGGCTCAGTGTCTGTGGTCACACTGATCTTAAGAATGATGAAAGAAAATGGATTATAAATTTATTTTACACATTTAAAAAAGATAAGCATGAAATACAAAAGGTACATTCCTGTAGCCCACTAGTATATAAATTTAAGAAGCAGTATGAACAAGCACTGTGAAATTAAAATTTATCTTAAAATAAGACTTAACTCTGGTATGACTACCACATGAAAAGCAGTGTGTTGCTCTTGCACACAAGCAAGGCCTGATTTTCAAACATGTATCCATGAAGATGTGTATACATGTTCATATAGATGAACTTCACCCAAGAACGATGTTTGCACATTCAGGTGTAAATATATAAATCTAAATATATAAAACCAACCTTCATTTTTCCCCAAGGCTGAAGGCATGATGACTCGTATCCACAACATAGGCTAGAGTTAAATGTTCATATCAAAACTACACAAGTAGAAACTACAGTTATTTTGAAATGTCTCTGAAAAAGTGGGCCTCAAATCACCAGCTATTAATCTTGATTAAAAAGGTATTTGAAATAAACTTAATATGCTTTATTGTTGTAAAGATCATGTGAGTAAACCATGAATTTTCTGATATAGAGAAAGGGTTAATTTTTACTAAAATAAACTACATGCTCAGAAACAAGCAAGATACCAAATAACTGCAGCTGCTAACAGATCACATAAGGGGCTTTAACTTCTGCTATCACCAGCTGATATGACTTTTTAACAGCACTGAATCTAAATCTAAAATTTTGCTTAGTAAATGGTATTTTATAAGAGATTTTTCTTTCTATTGACTTGTAATAATAATGACTAATTCTTAAAGACTTAAAAAGATTACCTTTATTACAGTGCCAAATTACTAAGATCCTTAGTTAACTAAATTTTCTTAAAATACGTTCTCTAATTTTGATTTTGTCTTTTTATTATTTTCTATCATTTTAAATTGCTTACGCACAACCTTGGCTGACCATCATGCTATCAAGGCAGTATTTCAGATTTTGATTTCTTAAGCCTTCGCAGTTTTAACTTCCCGAGACCATTTTCCACTTCTTTTTTTCTTTTTTGGGAAAGCTTTTCTGAAGACCTGGGGTGCAGTTCCAGGCATGATGCTGGCACAGCAGGCAGGTCTTCAGAGGCTGTGCTTGGCTCATTCTGGCTTGTCTGCACTCCACTGTTGCTCACCAAAAGAGACCAAGAGGGGTTTTGTCTCAATGTCAATGATTTCTTGTCAACCACAGTTTTTGTCATGTCTTGCTTTGAAAACAACCTGGAATTAAGGGGTGTCTTCTCCTCCAGGAATGGACTCAAACAATTATCATCACACTTACTCATTTCTGTATTGATAGAAGTTAAAGGAGTCCCTTCAGAAGACACCTCAGTGAAATGCTCCAACTTTTCCTCTGTGCCACAGGTCTTTAGCTGAGCCTGTGTTTTGGTCACTCTCTGACTTTGTTTTGGAGCTGGCAGTGCTGACTCAGAGCTGCAAGGAGGGCTCTCACTCAGAAGACTCGCCTCCAAGCACCCCAGAGAGTGAGGTTTTTGCTGGCTGTGAACATCATCTGGCTGTCTCTGATGAACACCCTTTCTCTGCTCCAGCACAGGAGGCCCCAAGCTGCTCTCAGCTGTGTTTGTGCAGTCCCTCAGCAGGCCTGGGCTCCTACGTCTCACATCACACTGAGCGCCAAGAGAAGTCTGAGCGACGCTCTCTCTGTTCTCTGTCTGCGAGTCCCCTGAGCCAAGAGACACTTTCCTGGAGCCCTTGCTGATTTGAAGTTTGCTTGCACTACTTCTCCTTGCTTTTCTCCTCTTCACACTGCAATCAAAAAGAATTTTGGGTTTTAAATTAAAAAAAGAACATTTACTGACTTCCATTTACTGTTTTTCCACCTCTGAACGCCACTTGGGCCATCTTCTTTCTGAACATGGAAAAAATCCCTGTATGTCATCCTGACAAGCAGCAATGTTTGTCTAGTGTGGATAATATCAAGCATTATCCATCTGATTTTCCACTGAGCTAGGGGAGAACCCTGTTTATTAATGACTAAGCCATGAAGGAGTGAGTTCACACTCTTCCAAGAGGCAGAACTCGATTCATTACAGATGTTAAAGGTCAACAGAGCAGAAGTATATTGAATTCCTTTCTGAACTGGCTAGATAAAAAAGCATTTCCTAAGTGCCTAAATGATTGCAAACCATTCCCATATATCCACATGCATAATGCATATCTACAGGACAGAGGAGGCAGGCGGGGAGAGGCAGTGAGTGAGTCTCAGTGTGAGAGCTCCTAATCTCTATTTTAGAATGTTCCTCTGGAATTTTTCCCAGGACATTTCAAAGCATTGCTTTAAAGTTAACCACTACTCGTCTAGTATCAAGCCCACTCATCTGGCAAGGACTTAGGTAATGCAAGTCGATGATATTCTAAAAGGAATTACACAGGAAAATGGGATCACAAGGGACCTGATGGAGTGTCAGTGTATAAACACCCCTCAGCAGTGTGTTACCTATGGATCTGGATTTCACACAGCCCATAAGATGAACTTTATGCCCAAGTCCTGAAGCTGTATTTTGAGTCTAAACATGTTACTAGAGATGGCCCCAAGCTGAGACCACTTTTTTCTGCCAAGCAGTTCCCAGGACAGCACATCTAACTCTTCTCAAACAGGGCTCATCCAAAACAGGTAGAGCTGGCACACCTCCAAAGCTAATCTCACTTCTAAAGACAACACAGATGAGACAACAGTGGTAAAAAGAAAAGTTGCCAGGGTTCACAGCAAATCCCTGATTTCACAGGTGATTCCAGCCTGCTGGCAACTTGCACAAGTTGGGATGGACTGGTATCACATGGAGCAGTGACAAGTTCAGCTCATCAGCTCACCCTCTCCATCCACTCCTCCAGGGATTCTCTTTAATTATGACTATTGATCCAGAGTCTCGAAATGAACAAAAAAATATATTTGTGAAGTGTTTTTCACTCGATTCAAGCATCACATATTTACTTTGGCTAAGAGGAAAAACAGCCTGTTTTGACTCTGCCTAGTGCTATGTGTGATATCTATGTGGGTTGTAATAGCTTTCTCCATGCTGTAAAAAACAACAACATCATTTTATGTGCTTATCCACACTACAGTAGCAATCTTTCAGTAATTTAAACCAATCTTTTTTAAAGCAGTTTATATTATTTAAAATGTTATCACATAAGCTAGATTCTACCAAACCAAATTTTACCAATTACAAATTCAAAAGCTTAGACAGAATAGTGGCATACATTTTTCTCAGGATGTCTTGCTTTATTTGTTCACTCAGACTAATCTTAAGCTTCTTGTTCTTAGCAGATTCCGTAAAATATTCAGATGTCTCATTGGAAAGTTCTTCTTTCTGCTCCAAAAGAAAATACAGGTTTAAAACATGACACATCAAGCTATGATTATTCAACAGAAAGCTCCATTTCTAATACTAAGATTTACAGCTGTTCTTTATTATTTTGATCTGAGCAGTCTAAGAGAAACAATTATTTTTAATCTTTTAATATCTGGGAGTCTAGTCAGTTCCCTCCCCTTGACTCCCAAACAACATATTTCGTATGCTAAAATACACCACAAACAAACAAGACTGCAATGTAAAGGATGTAGCTTTCCAAACCATCTGAGGAAACTGTTGGCAAATATTTGACATCTTTGTGGCTCAAACTGTGACAAATGCCAGGAATCTCTCTTGCAGACAGGAGCAAGCTTGTCAGTTTTTTTTCTGAAGAGACTGACTGGCGCAGTGGTCTATACACTTATTCTCAGAGGAATTCCCATAATTTTCCATACTTACAAAAAAACATGCACAGTGTTATCTGCTCATTGAACAATGCAAGGGTTAAAACTTTTAATTGTAACATTTAAACGCTGGTAGCTTGTAGTGGTTGGCTACTACAGGACAACGGGAATTCTTTCTGGTCTCAGCTAACAGCAGCACCATCCTTTTATATAACACGAGGTTGGGGCGAGTGGGAGGGAAGGAAAATGCTTTTTCTTCAAGCTGTGAGCACTTCCTTTCACAATGAAACAATCTCCATCAGAGAAGGGCCATTTGCTCGTTTCACCATTAATTACCACATACTCCAAAAAAAGCATTATCTCTGAGGCTACGGAGGAGAAGAAAAAGAAGTGAAGTCAAGAAGAGGAGAGGCTTTGTGCATCTCCTGGTCTTTGGGAGCACTTTTCTCCCTCAGCCTCCATGATGCAGCCTCTGGCACGGTTTCCCCAAATGCAGAGTGCTGCTCCAGCTCATTCCTTGGTGAAGCAAGGGCACTGGGACCAGGTGGTGTAGAAGAGCTGAGGGACACACAGAAATCCAGCAGAGGCACGAGGCCAAAGCCTGTACATGACCCGTTCCTGGAACAGCCCCGGGGAACCTGTCAGCTAGGGGAGATTAGGCCCTGCCCATTTTTAAATCTGTTTTGAAGGAGAGGATAGGGGGGACCTCCATGTTTTTTTCAGAAGAAATAGCCAGTGAAAACAGCTTCCTGTTTTGCAAGCAGAAGGGAGCACAGTCAGGCAAAGAAGTAAAGTCATTTTGGCACTTCAAAACACTACAGCTGTTCTGAGCCTTCCTTTCAGAGACAAGTTACACAAATGTGTGCACTGAACGTTCTGTCCACTCATGGTGGAACCAGTGCATTTATAGCAGGCAGAAAACACACAGAGCATGCCCACAATGTGATCCTAACCTCAGAAATCAAGCTTAACTAGTTTAATCTGAGGGATTAATTGCTGCTTCTATTCTTGTTGGAGGTAGATTCCCCTAATTTGACTAAATATATTTTCACACTTTGTAAGATATTAAAGACAGGAATACTATTGAGATATTCAGGCATTCTGCTAACTTTAAGAGAAGGCAGAGACTGCAAAGTCTGTAGAAACTATTTTGATTTCCAGTAACAGTCACATAACTTGGAGGCTGGAGGGTCTTGCACAATCACCGTGCATCAAAGCAGCTGGAGAACACTCATACTTGGCCAGAGAGCCAGAGCCCATCTGAGTTCCTGCTGGGTGGAAACGGGTCAGGTTAATTCTGTTAAATCCTCTTCAGTCCCCAATGCACAGACCAGGCCAGGATCAGCAGCCCCCTAAGGCTGCTGTGCATGGAAAGGAGCCTTTGGTCCAAAATCCAAGGGAGGACTGGGGATAGTTCCTGTCCCCATGTGCTCCCCACTGCAGATAAGGAATAAACCCCAGTTCTAACTCGCATCTGATTCCAGATCCTGCAGGACTGGGATGGTCCCACCAGGCTGTCAGGAGCAGACCCTGCAGTGAGGCAAGGATGAAGAAGCCATGGCATTTGTGATTTGAGTCAGGCTGGAGCTAATGGCCCCAAGTTGCAGGGCTAACACATTCCCTCCCTGCACTGTCATCAACCTTTTGTTTTGCTTTCAAATAACTTATTACACAAAGCAGTGACAGAAAGGGTTAAGGCATCAAAAAAAAGTAAAAAATCGAAATGATTTATATGTGAAACACTTCTGAACATGCCCTCTAAGTACAGTAGATTTTCCCCTCGGAACCACACCCTGTAAGTGCTGTATTTTGAGAGCTGAACAATTAACATAAGGCATATGAGTCAGGCTTTGAAAGACTCTGTGGGAACCAGAGAGCCTTTTGCTATTAGTAGTGATGTAAACTCCCTAAGGCTGGAATAAGTCCACAATAGAAGGCAGAGAGAGTCATAAATAACAACAGTGGGCACTCCATATAGTACTAAGACACACAGCCATTATTGGTGATACTTCCTTTATTTTCTTTATTAGACTTAATAATTTTCGTTAATTAAAAAAAAAAATAAAACTCACTGTCTGTTTTGGGAATACTATTTATTTCCTATGGGAACTTCAGGACTTGTTAAAGACAGAAAAAAAAGCTAATCTGCTCTCATCCTGTCTAGTAATCCCAGATTCCTTTTAGGCAGTGAAATAATTAAAGAAAAATATTCCAGGCATAAAAGGGAGGACAGCAGAAGCAGACATCATATAAACAATGACACCATGACAGAGAAAAACGTCAAAGCACCGCCAGACTTGCGACTCGACTCTGAAAGAGCTGCAGGGAGTGGGATTGCTGCTAACAAATTAAAACCACATTTCTTGGCAAATTGTTAAAGACAGACATATTTACATTTGTATAGAGACTGGGTGGGCACAAAAGATTAAAATGCTTCTCTAGCCCTTGAACTGCCAAGTTCTATTAGAAATATGTGCTCTTAAAATCCCAGGGTAAGTTTTTTGTCACTAAAACTGCAGAGAAGGGCCTGCAGAAGTGAAGCTTACAGTCTTATCAGCCTACCTGCTCATGACACTGACCTCCCCAAACCTGATTTTAAAATCCTCAATACTTATCCAAAGTGATGTCTGGGGGAAGAAAAATCTCTGTAAAACCGACAAGGAAACATCAGGCACCCTGTTAAGCACGGAATATACTTCCTGTAAGGTTTATCAAATTGAACATTTTTTTTTATTTTTTTGTTATCTTACTCCACTTACTACTCACTCAAGCTGAAAAAGAAACCCTCAAAACTGTAAAAGCAGCAGTCACTGCCATCTCCAGCTCTCTCCAGGACAGCTGAATCCAGCAGTACAGCATTAAATATCTGTTAAAGAGCTACCCCTGGATGGGCATTTGCAAGGAGCCTTGACAACTCAACAAAGTTTTGGCCTTTCCAGCATGACAATATAGTCATACAAATACTCTTTTATTTTTTTCTTCCAGTCTAATACTGGGTTGCAAGAAAATTTTCCAAGTGAACACTGCTGCCTCCCTTTTCTGCCTCTCTGGTGTTACCCTTTCTAGTTGTCTTTTACTCTTCTCAGTGCAACAAGCTTATGTACCAATAAAGTAAGCCTAAGAGACAAATCTCATGTCTGGGTCCCAACCCCATCATAAAAAATACACTGTTTTTAAAATGCATTTATCACTGTGGCTCATCCAAATTACTTAACAGAATACATCAACGGGTTCAAGAAATCCATTTTTATATCACAGTGGCAAATGGGAGGGGACTAGAAAGACAGTAATATAGGCAAAGCTATGAACTAAATTATTATTCCAGGCACATACAATAAAACTAAAATTAGTGAAATAAATAAGATAGAAACACTTACTGAGGGGAGCTTTTAGTAAGCTTGCAATTGAATGATTTCTCTGAGTGTCATTCTAAGCTGTGTCATGAGCTCAACCATCAAAGACAACCTTTAGGCTTCAGAGGTGTCCTAAGAGATGACTGACAGATCAGAGAGGTCAGACAGGACTCCTTCCAATCTGATAAACAAAAAAATACACTTAAAGCAAGTGAGGAGGCTTGTGAGGCAAGGATGATCAGATATTACAATCTAAATGATAAAAAAAGTGACAGAGACAGGACTTTGGGTCTCGTCTCCTGCCCTCTCCCAACCCACATGAAGGAAAAGCTTCCCACAGTTTCAAGATGCAAATTTTTTTGCATTTCCAATGTAGTGATGCATCAATCCTGGCAGTTCTACTTATGAACTCCAACCACATCATAAAACACTTGCAGAAGTTTTCCAAGTACAGAAATGGGTATTATTCTCAACCTGAAACACAGTTCCTTGATCGGATTTGTGGAATATTGCTCTACATTTTGAAGTTGATTGTCCTGCTCTAGAAGTCAGTAAATTCCAGTAAAAACCATTAAGGATCATTCCACATTACTTTGGAATACTGGTGTTGCCTTTGAAATAGGTATTTTTAAGGAATGCTGGTGGTTTTCAAAAATACTCCAATTTCAATCTTGAAAAGAATGTAACAACCAGAGCAAACCACATCTGTCCAGGAGGAGCAGAACTGTTCAACCTTCCCATGACCTAGCACAGAAAGCAAAATCAAACTCCTGGATCAGTACAACCTTCATTATCTGCCACCAAAATTCCTTTGAATTTGACCCCGTGGATCTCCAGTCCTGCTCCTCAGGAGACTCTGTGGTCTGTACTATTTAGTCCAAGCATTGGCCCAATCTACTACAAGCCCCTGTGATACACATTCCACTTTCTCAAAACACAAGGTGTGAACCCAAGTTTCTCACTCAATACATAAGTCCTGGCAATCACAAACATTCCAAAGGTCCCCCAGGCATCACCAGATTAGCTTAAAGCATGTGACTTCTATGAGCAAAATGCCTTCTTCCTTTTGAAGTATTTGGTTCAAATTTTAACTGTATTTCACATAAAGGAGGAATTCCAGACTGTTCTGAGCATAAGAAATTCAGAGCTCTCTAGATTTGCATGTGAACACCCACTAAAGAAGAGAAAATAGAAGAATTCCTGCTGTAAATGGCAGAGAAAAAATGAAATGTGATTCTTCCTAAAACTTAAGAGCTGCAGGGGAGCCATTTAATAAATTCAGACCTATGTGTAAGACAGAGAGAAAATACCCCATCACACTTTCTAAAGGCACAGAAGTGCTCCTGAAACAACTGATTTATTTACATACTGAGCAGCACGTGACACAGGCTGTGTGCACTTGCTTGAAGGCAAGAACACCTAAAATTAATGTTAAGTAATTGAGCTATTAATCATTCTGATTTTATATACTGATGCTACAAGACCCAGATTCTATCTTCAGAGAAAGTGTCCACTGATAAGAAATGGAGAAGTAGACAACAGCTTTTCAACCAAAATCACTTCTCTCAATGACACTGAAGAAAAATCTAAAGCATATTAACAGTGAATTTTTACCTTTTTAAAGGAAACCAGTGTCTTACAAGCATGCATCTTCAGCCAGCCACTTCCATCAATTTTTAGGTTCCCAGTTCCAGTAACTATGCATGCAAGACACACATTTCATACTTCAAAGAGATTTTTATAAAATAAAGGAGTAGCAATTTCATGTGGTGCTCGACCCCCTTCTCTAACTTACAAATCAAGAGAGAATATCTGAGACAGGCCCTCCTGTAGTCCTGTACTACAGCTTTCCACAGCCTGGCATGAGGATCCTCCAGGTGCCAACCAAACCTCACTGGGAATCGGGGTCAGCCAGTGCAGATGTCCCTCAGCATCATCCACCAGCAACACTGAAAGAAACTTTGGATTTGCCCTTCCAGATGTAGCATGAGTTCTACAACATAAGAAAATACTCCTTAGAGTACATGATATATACAGTGTAATTCAGATGCCCAACACTTTGATAGCTACAGGAAAAAAATCTGGGAAAAAAGCCATCAATTTTACACTTCTTTTTTGTTCTTTTTATGCAATTACAACATGCAGTAATACCTGGAGAAGGTCTTGTAAAGAATAACTAATACTCTTGAGCTCACTGGTTATACAAAACCAAAATTTATAAAACAAGAACTGCACAGCTCAGGAAATAATTACTGTTCAACAATTTAATGTTGTAGCTTGGTTTCCAAAACCAACACCAGCACCACCACCACGAAAACCCCCAAGACTTCTAAGCTCACACTGGGGATCTCTCCCTCCAAATAATTTCAAATCCTTACAAATTGTTCAAAAATCCTGCTGTGAACTTTACCATCATATATTTCAGTCAAGTTATGAACTCTCTATTAGTTTTAAGAGATTTCTGCTGAAGACTGAGGAACAGATTGCTCTTTAAAACATTTTTTAAAAATCCTCTCAAATATTCTTTGTCTAACAGGAATATCAAGAATTTTTATCAAAATCTTAAGTAAGCTAATCCTTTCCAAATCCTAGAGCCATCAAAATCTCACAGATGTTAAAATCTCACAGCTAAATAAAATCTTTAGCTACCTGCAGCTTTAACAGAGTCCCTGCCAGCCTTCCCTGTCCCACTCTGCCAGGGGTGCCCATCCTCCCCAGTCTGCAGAGAGGAAAGAGCAGAAAATCAGCTGAAATGCACTGAACCACCAGCATTAGCTGTGACAGCAACAGTGAGAGGGGAGAGGAAAACGAGGGAGGTGAAAGGATGATGACAGATGATAATATCTTAAATAACCACAAGGCTTTGACAAATGGGATCTTGTGAATGCTGCTAAGTAGTTAGATTTAAATCAACTGGAGCACTCATATAAGGAGCAACTACCAAAATGAGTAAAAGATTACTCAAATTTGTTCCTACTTTTTGAGGATTGCTTCATATGGAAATCATTTTACAACCTTAATCATTTCTACTGCAGCTACAGGACCATCTATATTTCTGCTCTGCTTCAGTTGATTTTGCATAACAAGGTACACTTTTATTGAGGATGCATTCCACTTACTTGTTGGCTTTAGGGCAATAAATATTATTTTTTATTTCATTCCATACGCACTCTAATATTCTGTCAGCTTTTCAGATAAATAATGCTACAGAACAAAGATTTTCCAATCAATTCCTTGCAGCAATATCCTGGCCTTTTTCCAGTGATCACAAGTTACTTCACTCAGCAGTTTGCATGAGCACAGCAATTGCTCTTTTCAGTAAAAATACTGTGCATTTATCAACGGATGGTTTTCATTTACAGCCCTAGTGCCTCTCTACCCAGCTCTGGGAGGCTTCTCTGAAATTCTCCAAAGCCTTCTCTGGTCTTGACTAATTGCAATAATTGTGTCAGTTTTTGTTTCATCACTTGTCCACTTCTCTGGATAGTTAGTGCAGCAGACAGCTGGGAGATTTTTGCCGTGCAGAAAAATAAATCAGTTTGTAAGCTATAAGAAGAAACTCCAACAAGTTCAGACAAATCTCACTGAGGCAATTCACAGCATCACTGCTCTCAGGCCTCCTCCTCCCCTTTTGCAGGAGGTTCCTGCCCCACTCAGAGCTGGCAGAAGGGAGCACACACACATGCCCCAGCTGCTCCCAGCCCAACGCGGCGCGCGAGCCCAAAATCCAGGGAAGCTGGGTGTGCACAAATCCACAGGGCTGTGATACTCAGGAAGATGAGATGCAGGCACACAGCCCTTTTGGCAAACGCTGCCACAGGAGTGGTAATCTCCAAGGAGAACAGGCAGACAGCTGGGACAAAAGGGAATATTGTAAAGCTGCTGTAGCTTTCTTTTTATGACTGAGTCAAAGACTTCAGGATCATTACTCTGAGATGCAGTTTCTCAGACTGCAGCTTAATGATTCAAGTTAATTTAAAGCTCCACCAACAATGAAAGGGAAGTCTTCTCCTTATCCAAAACATGGTCCTGCCAAGGATCAACAAAGAAGGGATCTGGCTGAAAGTGAACCACGCAAACAACAACAAAAAACCATAACAAAAACACCCCCTGTTTTCAGAGGGATCACGGAATGACCCCAGCACTGACAAACACTAAATACAAGAATGCCCAGGGAAGTGAAGGCAGAAGGAGCACAGAACATGAAGGATGAGTAAAAAAAATGTGACAGAACCTTGAAGTGTCAAAAGTGAAAACTCACCCAAGCAATTGTTTGCCTGTTCTGCTAATGTGATATTTGAATAAAGTTCATTAGTCAGCAGTTTCCTCTCTCTGCCTTTTTGAAAGAAGTAGTGAACTCTGTTCATATTTACCAACTACAGCTTCAAGTTTTTCTCCTGTTTCCTATAAAGACTGAAAAGAATTCAGCACATTATTTAAAAAACTAGATTTTATAAAAAATTTAAAAAGTATGGTGACATAAAAAACCAGCAACAAGACAAATATGACAAGAAATGTAACATGAACGTGGATGTTACATTCAAACCTGGGTAACTCAGCTGCTACCTAAAGGTTGCTTCAGCTCCATTCATCCAAATCCTGGCTGTGTGCTCCTGCAACATTTTTTTGCATCACAATTGGCAAGCTTGTGGGTACAGGATGAGTTGCTTCAGTGAACTGACATGATGGAAAACTAATCCTCCAATGAAAACCAGAGAAACTTCACAAATAAATAATTTTCTTCTAGATCAAGTCAATGAACTAATTCATTCTTGACTGAAGAATCACTTGGTCCATTGTAAGCAGAAAGGAAAGGGATATGTGGCTGGATGCAGAGGGGATGTGGAGTGACCTTTGCAGTAGCAGCCCACCAGCACAGCAGTTCCACTGTAATATTTTACACACACCAAGATTTGTACTTACAGTGTGAATTGTGCAATTCTATTTCACAGCATTTCCTTCTTCCCCTACCCAATCTGATATCACTTAACAATAAGTCTTTAAAGCATTTAAGATAACTGAATTCCACATAAAGTCCTGTGCTAATCTTTACAAATTGCTGCTATCTGAAGTTTTCATTCTGCTACTCCAGCAGCACACTCCAGTGGGACAGACCTGTTCATGACAGCTAAGTTTCATGTTTGCATGAAAGAACTAGAAGCCTCTTCACAGCATAATCAAAACCCAAGCAAACCCTGTCAATTAAGACCCTTCAGAGTTTTAAGAATGAGAATTGTCTAATGCTCCTGAGGAGTATTACAATGATACAATTTATAAATCAGACATGTATGAAGAAGATGAAATAGTTTATTTCCCTGCTGGGGATTTAAAAAATCAGTGGTCACATCTTTAGCATTTTTTTTCTCTATATGTACATATGAGGGTTTTTTTTTGTTTGTTTTTTGGGGTTTTTTTTGTTGTTGGTTTGATTTTAAAGAGCAATATTCTGCTGGAAAAGAATCTTTATTTTTGTATAATATTTTCTGTGTAACTTAACAAGGCTCAGTGGAAACCTCAAGACCTTTTTCATCAAGACAGGATCTCCTATTCCCCACTTTCTTTCCTGATTTTACTTAAACAGTAATTTCAAATTTCCACTTTAATATTTTTAGCTTAACCTCCTTCATGCTTTCCCTAGAAGTGCTTCCTCTCATAGATTCTGATATAAAGCCAGTGGTTATCAATGAATACTCCATTGTTTGCACATTTTCAAATGCTCATAAGCTTTCCACCCATTTCCATTTCCACAGTTTCTCCAGATAACCCATTTCCAATTTTCCATTTTAGCTCTCTACATAATAATAATTGAGAAAATGTTGTCACTGACAAAGATGACTAATCTCTGCAGAGCTCTTATATGTTTCCTTGGGTTTCCCTTTTTTGCCATGTTCCCAAAACTGTCTTCTTTTTCAAGATAAAACTATTCAAGATTACAAACACAGTTTGGTAAAACAGGAAACAATGGTTTTATGTTTAAACTTAGCATTAATCACTCAGTCTATTCTTCCATCTTTCCCTTAAGACTTCCAATTTGCTTATGTCATTTCAATAACTTGCTATATTGTTTCTTTACTAGAGATTTCCTTTCTTCCAAAATGCTTATTACTGCCTGCAGCCTGAATTTTGAACATAACCACAGACACACCCATTTAGAAATACATCCTAGAAAATTACATATCGATAGATTTTCTTCTATTTCATTTCATCTCTGCTCCTTAGAGGTACTCTCAAATATTTTATTAGTTTATGCTTAAAGCTAATTTGACAGAGACTGTCTAATCCCCCCTAACCTTACTCTTACACGAGGCATCACAGAAAGATTAAAATTGGTTCTCTCAGCAAATGATGCTGAGGTTTGTGCTTATGAATATCTCAAAGGCAATCTAATTATAATCTTTCCTAAGGTGCAGGACATAAAAGTTTCATTTCATAGCTGACTACATCCCTTGAAACTCATGGTTGAAGCACAGCCTATTTCAGAGATACACAGAACAGCCTAAAAAGCAGTGAAAAGGCAAAGGGGTGAAGGAAGAGAGTAGCAGTCAGTGAAGGAAACGTGCACCAGGCTGACATAAAACCAGTTCCAAGTAATGGGAAAGGGGAACACTGTGGCCAATTTGTCTTGACAGAGCTCAGGGAGGAATGCTTGACCCAGACCATAAACCAGCTTAAAGCAGTTTAAAAAAATACATAATCACTAAGTCTTGACTAAGTCAATCACAGTCACAGCAACACAGGAAAGTGAAGTGACAAAGTCTCCATTAATGTATAGTTAACTGCTTTTGTAAAACACAAACAGGCCCTCAAATCCAAGGGTGTGAGCTGATTAAACATTTCAAAGAACTTGCATCCAACACTGTGGCATTATTGAAACCCAAACAAGGTACAGAAGGAAACAAAACACAGCCTCATTTTCAGCCCATGACAGAATAAGCAGAGTGTATCAACAGAAAGGTCTTCTGGGTGGTCTTTTGTAGGGCAGAGTTTAGAATTCCAGCCTACTCACAGCTCAACTGCATGGAGAAAAGCAGACACACACAAAGTGCAGATTCTTTGCCTTTCTTCTGGAGTGCCAAAAACTTGAAAAACTCTCAGTGGCAATCAAACACTCCCCCAGTTTGGCAAAGCATTCAACTGAGTATATGACAAATCTCATCCTAACGTGCTGGAGGAATCCTGGAACAACAAAACAGCCTGGAGTGGACCCTCTAAGTGAGAGTGGTAAGAATTAAACAGATGCTCCAAAACATTTGCTGAGGGTCTGCTCCCATCTTGCCAAGTTCTTCAAATCAGAGAAGATGTTTAGGGATAACTTTCTCTCCCTCCCTCCTACCAACACACTTACATGGACCATCCCAGCCAGGTCTGTGCACACACATTGAACTTTATTACTGATTAGGTTATCAGCTCACTAAGAGATATTTTCTTTCTTAATCTAAAAGTGTTTAAACTTGCCTTTCAAACAACAAGTTTCCACGACTGAGATTCAATATTGAAATAGCAAAGCTCAAGTCCCTAGTGTCGAATTTTTAAATTTGCCTTCTTCCCACACAAAATCACCAGAAAAACTAAAGAAAACTTCTCAGCTCTTATTTTATGGAAAGATTAAAAACATGAAATGAGGGAATTGAGTATCTCATAAGAGTTACTAAAACAAGAAAAAAACTCCATAATTATTTCTCAGTCAAAATGCAGAGACAGAATTTTCTACTTCAAGCATTAAGTAGTTTTCAAGACAATCCTGAAAAAGTAATAATTTTCAAAAGAGCAGAGTACTTCTAGAGCAGGGAGATAATTTTTTTCTGAGAGTGCAAAAAAACATTTGCTTGATTCTTTGACACTTAAGGGTATGTACCAAGCTAAGAATCGAAACAAGAAAAATCTGCATTTAGTGTTATAAATACGAACACGCTGCCTTGTATTAATAAAAAAAAAATAAAAATAGTTGAATAAGTAAAAGAAAACACGTTTTTCCAAGGGTCAAATGCATTTTAATACATGTAAGATCAACTCCTAAAATCCAGCCAGACCTCAGGGTGTAATTGTGACCCTCAGTGTGAGCCACAGAGCGGCACCTGGGCCCATGTGAGCACTCCGGAGGCAATCAGCACTGAACTGCAGGATAAAATTCAGAAGCCTTTGACCCTGATGAAGCCTTCAGGATGAAATATTTAAGGAGAATTGCTTATGGTGTTTAACCACACACCACTGCCTTTTCCTCCATAAATGGGGATTTTTTTTCCCAGCAGGGTCAGCACTGATCTGCTTTGAGGTGCTGTGCAGAACAAGTGCTAAGAAAACACACAAGAAACCCGTGGATGTTCCAAACAGCTCCATCATAATTTTGGAAAGTAAAACGTTACAAGGACTGAATAGAAAGGAAAAAAAGATCCTTAAATCAAAGTGCCAAAATCATACCCTGCTTTCTGAACACATGGTCTTTTTCTCCAAGAGTTATGAGGCTCAGAAAAGGCTGAGCTTTCAAAATCCCCATTTTTGCCCACCTCAGGCTCATGTCAGGATGCCCTTTTGAATACTTTGGTCCAGCTGTTCATGTGACTTCCTGGTACCAAGATGACAGCAACAAATTCTTGAATACCTACATCTGTATATATAAACATTCACCTAATTTCTATTAAAAATCCCCAAAAAATTATAGAATAGTTTTGAACCTACCAATCCACCATTGTCGCATGTCCAAGCACTTGGATCAAAGTCAAGTTTACTGACACAAACGATAAATTTCTCTGGATACACACGGAGCTCTACACAAAAAAAATTGAAAAGAGGATTACAAAAATCACAACCACTTTCAAAACCTCTTATAACAACAACATACATGTTATTTTGGTACACAAAATTACTTATTTTTTTAATTTCACACTAATTTCATGTACCCCCCCCAGCCCAGCTTCTCACTTACTCTCTTCAACATGCCACTCCTCCTTTTGTTTTGTTTTTATAAAGCATTCCAAAAAATCAATAAGTAGAATAAATTGAGTTCCCAAGAGGACAAGCATGGCTGCAAATTAGTCCACCTGCACCCCTGGACAGGAAGAGCAGACAGAACCAACAGACAAACCACTTAACAAGGATTTCTTTTGTGCTGCTCTGGTGATGAGTCTTTTCATCACAAAAGCTGTAAATTAGGTTTGTAGCCCAGAACAACATTCAATCAGGGCTTGGCATCAGACCTCAGCATAAGGCCAGGGCAGAATGTTTCACACTCCCACTACAGAGATTTTTGAAGTCATTAAACAAGGTGGTTAACTACTACTGAATTACACATTTTACTCAGGATCACATGGTTTGTTATGAACACAACAAAGTTTCTATTTACAAAGGATTAAAAATTGAAGGGTTTGCAGATTAGAACAGATGAGACAAAGCTTTATTCAGTACCTGGCAATGCTATTGGAAGAGCACAGCATGATATCTTCTTGTTTACATATTGAATTATTTCCAGATCAGTATCTTCATATTTTCAGCTCTGATTTTTTTTTTTTTTTTTGTGCTGGGTTCTGATTTATTTTCATTAGAAGACAATTATTATTTTTTAAAGTTTGTTATATTTCAGAATGAAGCTGTAAGACTGATTTTTGTGGGACAAGAAAGAGACAAGGCTTGCAGAAAAAAAATTATGAGGTTGATCTCACAGATTGGTTGTCTTTTTTTGTAGAATTGAAGAGTGGGGCAAATTTCTTCCAGTAACATCTTTTGATTGTTATGTTTGATAACAATCTCATCTGTTGGCTAGCAAAATGCAGGTATCTTTAGGTATTAACTGATGCTTTAGAACTGTTCAAATTTAATAGACAGCAAACAATGCTGAGATGCCAATGAAGACACTCTGAAATCCTATTCTAACAGGACAAGATTGATGAAATATTTAAAGTCAACACTGATCTCTTCAGCCAATATGGACTTAGAAAACAACAAATTGGCATTTGAAGACAGATTTAAACATTTATCAATATCACGAATGCCTATGAAAAGAATAAATTATTTTAAAATATCCATTCAATTATTCAGTATTTTTAAGGATTTTGCTTTTTTTATGTTTACTGCCCAGAGGTCAGTGATCACTACAGCTCCTTTGCGTTGCTGTTGGCAGGAGAGGATTGATCTTCCTTCCTTCCAGAGCATCCTGGCTTGAGAAAACATGAAGACCTGTCCAATGACATCACCTACGTCAGGATTTTATGGCTGTGAGGTGAACAAAAGCCTTTCCTGCATACACTTGTACTGCTTGTTGATGTCACAAGACACTCGAGCAATAATGAAGTGATTCATGCTGCAACCTCTGCTTGATTCACCCTGCAGAGACTCAGGAAAATGCTG
Organism: Thryothorus ludovicianus; assembly: GCA_013397245.1. Classification (NCBI taxonomy): domain Eukaryota; kingdom Metazoa; phylum Chordata; class Aves; order Passeriformes; family Certhiidae; genus Thryothorus; species Thryothorus ludovicianus. Next base: position 361,393 of record VZTB01017130.1, on the reverse strand, counting down.
AGTCTCATCATACTTACAGAATTTGGTGAGGCTTAGCTGATTACCCTGGGGCAAGGCATACACAAATTTAAAATTAAGTTTAAAAAAAAAATAAATTCTTTTTATCTCAGGAAACACTTCTCTTTTAATTTTTTTTGTTGTTTGCTTGTTTTCAGGAAATCTTGTTTGTAAAAAACAAACTAAAAAAAACACCAAAAAACCCAAGCTCTGAAAGAAGTTTTGATTTAAGTAGACCAAAATCTGACAAAGTCTTAGTTATGTTCCCTTTCCTCCTCTTCTAAGTAACTCTGTAAGAAACTGATTTCTTACCACGATAACGTTTCCCTAGAGCACAACGGAGATTAACCCATCTCTTCATAAAGTAGGCAGTAATGTGCAAACTGTTGGCTGCAACATAAAACAAAGGGATAAAATTAAGTGTAAGGGCATCCTGGGCATTCTGGTCTCAAAGTGTTGCAAATCTGATAGGACTGGATTGAGAGAAAGCAGCAGCAGCTCAACAATACAAAGGAAAAAGTAAATTTAATGGAGTATTTTTCAAAAGAAAATGCTGAATTCTTATACTGAAGTCTCAAGAAATTAGTTTTGCCTGAAACAGGGCAAAAATCTACACACATTAATAACCACCAAGTTCTGGAATCCAACCACAGAAATTAAATTAATTAATTGATCTGAGGTGTCATTTGTTGAATTGTGTGGTGCCATGTTTTCACACACATTCTACAAGAACACTACAGGTATCCATTTGCTTAACTGCCTACTAGAGCAAAGTGACATGCCTGGTAGGAAAAATAAAAAAAAAAATAACTACAAAGAAAGCCAAACATCAAAGGGTTTAATTCTCCAGTTCCATTGAATGAGGTGAGAAATGCCCACATTTGAACTGCTCTGTATGTACAGCAGCCCGAGCTGGCCTGGTTGATTCAGCAGGAACCTGTAACCTCCAGAGGTTTTTTCAGTTTCTATTCCCAAGAATGACAGAAATCCTTGTGCACCAGCAGTGTAGGAAACAGACAGAAAAGATTGTATTATGGCTGAGAGAGTATTAGACCCAGGAAATCACCTTTCACTTTTGTTCTACTTAAATTCCCAAATGGCCCTGGTAAAAGAGTCAGCACTTCATTCATAAAGGTATTTAAGATTCCCAGTGAAAATGCAAAAACCTGCCATCTGTGACTTATCCTGCCCAGTCTCCCTGTGCACCTCCCTGAAATCAAAGTGTGAAAGAGGGTTGGTGGCATTTCCCCTAACTTGGATGGGATTTGCAAGACTTAAATTATGGATGCTTTGAAGACAGCCAAGCTACCCTAGGTGCAATTAGCAGAGATAAGTTAGAATATGAAGTGTTACTGCTGTTTTTATAACCTAACCATTTAAAATGAAGGAAAGCTTGCTTGTTCCAGACTCAGTCCCTACAGAGCAAGTGCCAAGGCATGCCTTATTTCTAAGTAAAAATGCACATCTTCCTGAAGGGTCCCCCACTCTCCTATTTCTACAAGATCTTCTGGAGCTCACCATCGAGTGCTGTTGAGCCTCAGCTCTCATTAAAAACTACAGTTATCAATCACAATCAATCCCTTTGAAATTTATCAGCCATCTTTTTTCCTTCCCCTCAGGAAGACACCCAAAATTTTACTTCCTTTTAGAGATCGAGTCAAGATGTGACAAGTTGAACCATCCCTTAAAAATGATGAGCACTAGAGAAAAATTTGGATGCAATCCACCAGCTTTATTAACTGTTTACTTAAAAGAACAATTAAGGAAAATTACTTTTAGCTATTTCCAGTTTGGCACCTACAATTCTTTATCACTGCTAGTAGGCTTAGTCAAATCAAAGAATTTGCCTTGTATATAAATAAGTTATTAGTGTGATAACAACATAATCCACTGTGACCTTGGAAAGCTGAGAAAGTAGCATTCCTAAAAGTACAACTTGGAAAACAAATCTTCAGACAGTAAATATTAAAAGTTTTTCTTTCCACGCCCATTTGTCGGTGATATTTCACATGTTTTGGGTTTTTTTGAAAGGAATCTAAAATGAAAAAAGTTTGAATCTTTGTTTTTCACAGGAAAAGTAGGATGCTTCGTTCTTGAAATTCTTTTCTAGATCAGTGATATCTATATCTGTTTATTTTTCCTGCTGTCCTGGTATTCTCTGAGAGGTTAAGTGCTTAATCGAGTGTGATTGACTGAACAAAGTTTCAAATTCTCCTTAGAGGCCCTTGATTCAGCCAGCTACTGTTCTGTGGAAGAGATCCTCAGATCTGACAAAATAAATATGTAAGAGATCAAGACATCTCTACAAACTATTTTTGCAGCACTAGCTCAAGTCTGAAAGTCTTATAAAGCCTTCACAGGGAATTGCACCTGAGCTAATAAGCTCAGCCCAGAGGGACCAACACTAAAACATCATTTTAGTTTCTATGATTATTTAGTACTTTGCTGAAAGGGCCTGAACAGATATTGCTGTTACTTGTTGCTAAGCCTGAGAAAATATTAAGAAGCACTACATTTAAGATACCTGTATTTTAAAACTATCACACAGCTCCACTCAATAAATGTTCTGAAACCCTCTTGTACATGACATATGATCTACTCTGTAGTCAGCTGGAGTTTGAAAAACTCCCCCAGTTTTAAAGCTGTCAAAGTTATTGTAGAACTATAAAAATGGTGATATCCTCCTTCAGCTTCCTTCTGGGGATATATATTATCCAATTAACTATTCTGCTTCATGAAAAAATGAACTTAAAAACAAGACCCACAAGAAAACCTTCTTATCCAAGAACCCCATGCGACTCACAGCTTTTTAAATTTTTCACACAGTTACTCAGCATGAGTTTAAATCTGTTCATGATCTCATGGAAGAGCAGACCAACTGATATGTACCAAATGCTCCATCACGAACTTCTTCTGAGCACAACACAGAAGTTTGAACCTCAAGCTACAGACAATTTTTCTTCCAGAAATGTAGCAAGTTCACACATCCTGGGCTCAGCAAACCTAGTTGATCCCATCTTCAATTTCCTCTTCACCATGCAACACAGACAAAGCTCCCTTTGTGGCTTACCAGCACACAGGCAGAAATAAAATTGTATTTAGTGACTTGAAGTTTTGTTTGTCTTGTTTCAAAACTGGGCACTCTAAATCACCAAATCCAGGGTCCAAAAAAACACAAGAAAAACAAAACCAACCAAACAAATCAACCCCAAGGAAATAAATAGACCCTGAAACCCAAAAGGAGACTGCATAAAAGTGGTTCTAGAAAAGCCACAGTTCAGTTTCAGCTGAAACAGGCACCAGTGAGCGCTGCCTTTTAAGGCAACAGTAATTTGCCCTGCTTGTTGTATTTCAGAGTCCCATGACACCGAGAGGAAGTATCAGACACCACCTCTCCTGTAAGACTATCCAGCAACACTTGTTTTCCAGAGGAGACACAGCCAGGCTGCCTGGAGCTCGCAGGAGCTGCCAAGAGGCGGCCGTGGTGCAGAGTGGAGCAGTGGGAAGCCCTCTCCCACGGCTATTATGGACCATTCAGCTGGGAGCCTGGGAAAATGCCTCTGAGTGCTGAGTTATCTGCAGCAGCCTGGCAGGTGTTCACTCCCCAGCACCATCTGGCACCTGCCTGGCTCCCTGCTTCACTCCACTCTTGTCCAAAGCCACAGCACAGGCCTAAGGCCAACTGCCCCCAGAACATTTCCATATCTGACAGGCACCTATTTCCCATCACCCAGTGCTCTCATATCATACCTGTTTTCCCTTCCAGCCCAGGCACTTCACATTTCTAAAAAATTGTTGTGGATTAGGACCGACTCTTTTGGAAAGCAACAACAAAGTAAATCATTGCAACACGCTTATTAAAAATATAAGTGGATAAATTTCTGATGTTACAATGTGAAAGCAAATGCACAGGCATTAGACTTTCTGAAACACTAAATTGTACGTTAAAAAAATCTACACTTAAGTCATGCTTGATTAATTTTTCCACTCAGATTAGGCTATACCAGTAATAATGTTTACAGTATATAGAGCTTTTCATCTTCAAAGTGCTCTGCAGACATATTATTACACTGCTTTTTAGCACTCACATTTCTCCACTTAAAAATATTCACCACAGAATGAAAAGTCCTGATAATTTGCAAACAAAACAAAAAAAGGAACATTTCATTCTAGACCTACTGCTATTTGTGCAGCTTTCCATACCAAAAATGTCCAATTCCATAACATGTGCTGCAGAGTAGGCTGCCATTTATAATTCAGAAGAGATTCACATAAAATATTGGCATTCAAGTTTAAAGCCAAGCCTAAGATAGGGACAGCAGGTGCAGGACATCACATACAAAAAGCTGCTGAGATTTCCAAAGCCTTTTCTGGAACCTGCTTGATATTTTTTAAACAAGAAGCATCTTTGCCCAGTTCCAAGTCTTAAACAGCAAAGAATGAGCTTCAAAACAACTGAAACGTGTCAGGATGCATCCATTCTTTCCATACAGTCTGCCTGCAGTTCAAAGAAGGTGATTACTATAAGCATGTACACAGGATAATGTGTACTCATAAACATAACATCAAGCCCATAAGCTTCTTAAAAAGAAGTTTAATACCCAAGGAAAAGCATTCAGGCCATTAAACTGATATACTTGAAGAATGGACAAAAAAAATACTTGGGTGTAGTATTGAGTGAGTATCACTACAGGACCTGACCTTGCCAATTCTTGTACCTGCAAATAAATTCAGGGATGGAATTTGCCTCTTTCTTTTTTCAGAGTGCCTTACAGTAGCTTAAACCAAGTACAGACAAAACTACATTGCTGATTTTTTTTCACCTTACTCATTTGCTGGTTTTTAGCATAACTGCTGCTCTTCTCTCTGCTAAATCTTCTGAACACAGGCCAGTGGCCAACACAAATAGGTGAGAAATCCTTCCCACTGAGAACCTGGGGACAAGATTTGAGTTCTTATCTTGGAACAGTCAGGGACTGGAAGAAAGACATAAACCTGATCAAAATCAAGAGAGCAAGGGATAGGCCTAGAAGAATCCTCCCTGCTATCAGTACCTGGACAGCCTAGACTGTCTGAACCATTCAGAGTATGAGCCACAAACTGCAAAACTGGACTGAGCCATTTTGTAAAATCCTGCAGTAGGGTTGGAGGGCTCTCCTCTAGCAGGAGAGATATGGAATTCACTGCAAAATCAGAACTATCCTGACTGGATCCAGGACAAGGCATTTCTTAGGCTGCCTGGCTGTGCTGTTCTGGAGGAAAGAATGAAGAAAAGCACATCTGAGACCATCTGGCTGCAAGATGATGAATGCCTCTGATGGAGGTCCTGGGAACACACCAGCTCTGAAGGAAAAAGACAATCTTTCCCCTCACTAATACTTAAGGATGGAAAGGAAGGCTGATCCATTCCTGGAAAATCCATACCTATTCATAATGTATGAGCAGTAACAGCCAGCAGCACCTGCCAAGGCATTCAAGCAGATAAATGTAGAAAAATAGATTTGATGGGCAGTGCACCTTTACCACAGACCATTGTTTTCTAACAGGACACAAGATTTCATGTCATCCTCTTGTTGATCTCAGGCTCAATAACCACATTATTAATTGCATGTGATGGGCACGAACTGAAAGCTATTTAGGAATACTCCCTGTTTTGAACATCTAAACTGTATTCCAGAGAAAGCCACGTGCCTGGACCTCTTTAACCACTGGAATGAGCACAACAACCCAGAGAAAGGCTGAGAAAGGCATCTGTTGCTACCAGCCAAAAGGCAGAGAGAACTGGAAAACAAACCCTGTGGTAAACACTGTCTCACAAGTCAGCAGCCCAGGAGAAGCCAAAGCATCTTCACAGTGTCTGTGCTGCAATGGAATTCAGTTAAACTGCCCTGTGCCACTTTTGTACATCCCACAAACTGGCCAGGCACAGCTCTACCCAAATGGACCAACCAGTTATCCCTGAACTCCTCACAGTGATACAAGGCAGGCAGATTCTGGCTCAAATGACACACAGACACTGTGATGGACCCAAGTTTGCCTCACAGTATGCTAAGCTAGGGAATGCATAATACAGCACATACCTCTTTCACAAAATATGTCCTTTCAGTCTGTCTCTGTGGTTTTTCCTTGAAGAAATCCATGAGGTGCAGGAAATTTTTTGATGCTATGAAATACATTTAAAATACAAAATCCTCCATTTAAAGTGAGGAATCTCTACAAAACAGTTTCTTCGAGAACAAAAACTCAACCAAAATGTGGAAATGAGCCTCTTGGAATTTATCAGACATGATTGGCTCCCCTTACTGTTTACTAGAACACAAAATCACTGGTGCCAATATTATAATGCTTAAAGATTTTCAAATAAAGTTAATCAAACCTTTCACAGGTCTCCAGGCTCTATTTTTTTTCTCCTGGCAATAGGAAATAACTTCTGCAAAACCTTTATCCTCAAGAGGAAAGGGTTTTAACCCTAAAGCTCCCACAGCTGCCAAGACTTTCATCTTCCACCAATAACAAGGTCTCTAGGCAAGGGTCACTAAAAATGTCAGGAATATATTGTATCACAGGGCTACAACACCTCTGGGCCTGGTGGAAAAGCCCAACACTGCCACTGGAGACATGAGGGGAGAGAATGAGAGGGAAAGAGCAGCCAGGAACAGGTATATTCAGCAGAACTTCAAAAAAGTGGCTTAAGCATGAAAACATAGTTTCTTCAAAGGTGATCTTAATATACAGCAAAAAATATTCTTTTATTTAATTTTTTTTTTTGAGGATTCCTGTCAGAATATCCCAGTGGAGCTAGGAGGCAGATGTTGATGGTCATAACTCCTTTTCTACCCTAACATCTAGAGGACACTTCAAAAGAATGTGAGTTCTAAGAGACATGTGTGGACTTGAACCTGCAGTTTCATGCTGTTGTCTGAATAAAGCAAGTTGTGCCAGAGGTTCACGGGTTTTTGTGTTTTCACACAACAGACTCTTGTTAGATTTGCAACAACTTAGAACAGAAGGAAATTCTGGGGCATAGCAAATAGGTGGAAAGTACCACAATAGAGCCTTCTGTATTTTCTCTTTTTAAATGCTGGCAAACAGACCCTAATTAGGTCAGCTGCTGAAAGGCTCTGTTTCCAAATAAGTCTCTACGTCCTTCAGCTCTCACAAGCTCTGGTGCAAAGAGGATATCACCAAAAGAGACCAAGGACAACCAGGATTGTGATCATCTGCCCACTGCCACCAGCTCAGCTCTGGCTCTGGTGCCAAGAGCTGGAGGCTGACTGTACAATGGTTTGTATAAAACAATTTATTTTAACTCACTCAAGAACATGGTGTTACAAAGGACCACCTGAATGGCACAGCTCAGCAGCCTCCATTTTTGACATCAGCTTAAAAGATGCCAACTGCAAAAAAAAAAAAAAGTACACAGAACATCCTCTTCCTCAAAACTAAATAGCAAATTTAAAGTCTTTTATGTCTTTTAAACTCCACAATCCTGTCTTTTGCCATGGTCAGAAAACAGCAGACAAAAGATAGGCATTGTCCATTTTCCATGACCCATATATATGCACATAAAAACCCCCCACCAAAGTAGACATCTTAATTAAAGGAATAAGAGAAAGATACTCAGTAAACAAATATAGAACTGTCATCTTCTATTCTCTCTAAATCAAGTTTTGGCAAATAAACTTGTATTTCTACAGTGAATATGGAATGTTTCTCCCTGAATATGTGTAATTTGCTGTGCATTAGAACATCTCTCATCTGTCTAAAGTTGATGGATACATCAAGATCTAAGTCCACAACACAGTCAAGATTACACTGAACTTTTTTCCTCCCATTTTCAACTAGAAGTCTTTCATATTTACTACACTACTACATTTTTATGTCATTATCTCTTTTTTTTACTAAATTAAGGCACAGGCCCTGCAGAGCTTTGTTGGGTTAGTTTTGTTTGTGCCACTGTGCCTTTGTAGTCCACAGAAATACTTTGTGTATAATAACCACAATATACCTGGTACTCAGTGATGAATCAAACACCTAGAATTGCTCTCACTAAACTACTAACACAGAGAAAAAAGGCATAATTTTTTTCAGGAACTGGCCCTCCATCTCTATCTGGACAGATTCCCATAAAGACTTATAAAAATTTTCCAAATATGAGTAAACCCACAAAAATGTTTGCAATTTTAAAAGCTGTAATTTCTACCTTGGTCATATGATAATGAAATTTAAGAACAAAGGAGAGTATTGTGTAATATGGTATCATGGAAAGTTTAAAAAAAATTCCTATTCACATTTAACAGTGAAATTATACCCCCAATTACTTCCAGTTAAAATGAAAATAAAATGGACTTCAATGCTCAATACATAGCTCCAACTTTTTTTTTTTCTTAAAATCTCATGATTATTTTTTTTTTTGCTGGTGATTGTTTGCAGACTTTTACTGAGACTTTCAGGGAAGGCAAGGGTTAAAGATGTATAAAAGAGATTTTCTCACAGTTTAAAGAGAGCAAAACAACACATTTAGGAAGCCAGACAGCTAAAAGGTCAAAGCATTACACTTCCAGGTCAAACTTCTGGTTGCAATTAAGTAAATTCCTCTGAACATTTCTAGGGAAATCACATTTCTTTTAGGTTTTATTTCAAACCTCTATTCTTTCTTGCTTACATTTTAACCAAAACAATATTGCTCTCTTTAGAAATGTTTATTAAAGAGCCCCTTGTTTTTTAAAGGAGCTCAAGATACTTTCAAAGTAAGAATCAATCTTCTTTTTTTTTTTCTCTCATTTAAGGTACAGTGGAACTAAAGGCAAAATAACCCATTAAACCTAGTTAATTTTTAGAATCAAAACATTTCAACCAAAACCAGTGAGCATTCAAAAAACCTCAAAACCTATCTGCCACCTCTTCCAGCTGCACCTAGTGCTAAAAGGGGTCCATGAGAATCCATCCTCTGTATTCCTGATTCCAAGGGACTGCAGAAGCTGGAAAACCTACAGAGAGCACACATGAAGAGCACCTCCAAGAGGAAAAGATGCTGCAAAGAAGAGTGAGGCAGTCAAGAAATAGTGCTTAGGGACAGATTTTCAAATTCGTTTCATGTGCCCTCCAAAAATGCTGAATTCCCATTTGGAGCAAGCATGCCAAGGGCTCTTTCCAAAGGTATGTTCCCTGGCCTAGATGAGAGTCACTTTGATATTCTCAGGTGAGTATCAAATCAGAAATTAAAGGTGGGGTTCATCTTGCCTAACTTGAAACACCTGCATCAAACTAGTACCCTAAATTTCATTTTTAACTGATAGAGATAAATTACCTATTAACTTCCAGCCAACTTTGAGACACTGAGACACACCACTCCACTTCCTAAAGACACATGATTAATGGATGCTGACTTTTTTGCCTAACTATAGAAAGAAAACTCCAAAGATAAACTTTAAATTTGCATAAATAGATGTGTCATTGCATAAACTGAAGTACTAACAGCAAAATCACACTACTGAAATATTTGGATGATCAAGAAAGACCTTCCTAGCTCACATAGATATGTTAAGAGTTGCTGTTTGTGCATGCAAACACACATAATTAGGAGACATTTCCATAGTATTTTTTCTTTCAAAAAATGAAAAAAAATCACATGGGAAGAAGAGATGAACAAAAAAATAGAAATAAGATGAAAGCTAGAGAAAGTGATACAATGCATTAAGGCAGAGAATATTTCAAGGCTAGAGGTCAAGACTGTTTTCAAAACCAACACAAAATTCTTCCTTTTCACAAAAACACACCAAATTAAACAACTGTCCTGTTGGGTTTTTTCAGTCCAATACTATCTATAGAAAACATTTCATTAAGGACATCTTTAAAATAAGTACAACACACCATTTCTTACCCAAGACCATAAATAATTTCACAGGGAGCTGCCACCAGGGAAGAAGTAAAATAGGAAGAACACATTCAACCCAACTGGTGCAAATATCCCACATAAAACAGGGCCAGCCATTGCTGTGACTCTGCCAGTGGCAGTGCCACAACAGAAGAGCTCAACAAAGGCAGATGCTTCAGCCCAGAATTTCCTCAGTCTCTGACTGAATGAGATCCCAGTTTCAGAGGAGCACAAAGGTAAGAAAGGCCACACAGGGGAAGACCAAAGGTCCCTAAAGCCAAACACCCTGTGAAATATCTTCAGGGGACACTAAATACGAGAGCCAAGTGCACGTGGTCACTGCCCTGATCCTCTGCCAGGCTCCAGGCCCTCTCAACTCAGGCCTTTAGTGCACCTCAGGAGATTCTGCCCCCTCCCTGGAATACTCTCCCATGCTGCTGTGGATGCAGCACAAGCCTTTCTTCTATCTATTATCCTTTGGCAAAGAGTTCCACAGCTCTCCTAACTACCACAGCATTTCCAATCCCTTGTTCTCAAACTGGAAGAGAATGAGACAAGAAATTAGTTCATAGATCTTGGTTGTATTCCCCATAATTTATATACTTTCCAGGCTTTAGAGTCCAGGCACACTTAACTGTTCCCTATATTGCATTTCCTCATCTTAGATCATCTCTTTTGCCCCTCTTGGCATTTTTCCTAATTCTATTGTATTACAATCTAAGGTAAGAGAGAAAAAAAAAATCACAAAAAAAAGAAAACACACAAAGAGTGTGTAAGTACGGACATTTCTTCTGTTCTTGTCAAATATCCACTACCCTGAGAAAAGAACAAAATGACAGAAAAAAATAGTTCAGATATATAACCTTGATCATCTAGAAGAAAAATGCTTTGGTGCCCTTATTCCCCATTATCTGGCTATAAAAAATGGGAGGGGTAAAAAGTAATCTAAAGCAAAACCAGGAAATATTAAGTACAAGATACTAATCAAAACATTTTTCATAAGTTATTGCATAAGTTACTGCATACTTCAGGGAGCTCGGTTGTCACAGACAGATGAATGTAAGTTTAAAGTTCACACAGATCTGCAGGACTTGGCCACAAGTCATAAATGAGTCCATTGTAGAGAAGCTGCAATGCAATTCTTTGGAGAGACAGATATTACAATGTGCAACTCCAAATATCAAAGTTCATTGGAAAGACTCCTCCTCAGACCCCTATGGCAGCTTATTTTCCCTCCAGTTGCACTCACTGAAGTGTTGTAGAGTTGCTGTTTAAGCAAGGCAAGAGAAAAGATTCCAGCTCAAACCAAACCAAACAGCTTCACAGCAGAGGAGCATGAGTTAACTGCTGGGAGAGAGGGAATAAATCAGTTTTTCTGTCACAGGATTATAATGTGGGACATACCCTACAAGCATTTCACACAATTCATGTCCTACAGCAAGAGTGAACTCTCCTAAAGCAAACTGGGACAGTCTGAAAAGGGTGTTTCCCTTATAAACATCATAATGTTCAAATTAAAATACAAGGCCAAAAGAGTTTGGAATATTTACCATCATGATTTATTATATATTTTTTGTGTGCTTGCAGGAGCCAAAAAAATCGTTTCATAAGCAAAAGAAATGTATTTTCTTATGAAACTGCATCTTATGCATTTTTCTTTATACTAAATAAGACATGAACTTTGCCTTCAGATCTTTGTAAAGCTCAACTACTCAACAGCTCTTGTACCTCTTCCAGTTTCTCATTTTAGTAAGCTTGACAGAAGTTAATGTCTGAGAATTTCAAGTCTGAGACTTCTACCTGTTAACAAAGTACAGTCACACTTGCAAAAAGAAACTGGGTGAAAAGATGGATTCAGGAAACATGATCACAGTAAGTCCCATTTCATGAGAGATGAAAGTTAAAAATATATTAAAAAAATACACAGATTCCCAGGGAAAGCAGATAAAATCAAGCTGGGAGCTCACTGTGCCATGTGACAGCATGCTTTCTAATTATTTTTGCTGTAGCAGAGACTGTACAATAAAAAGATCTGAAATCAGAGCAAAAATGTCCCATCCTCAAGCCAAGAAAAACAGCAAGGATGCTAGAGAAGGAACGAGAGTAGATCTGAAAATTACTTGTAGGAAAAACACAGTTAACTTTTTCCTCCCTCAAGAGGGGGAAGAAGGTCAGTTTACAATATACCTTCTTCCTTCCTTCCATTTCCAACATTGACATTTCTATCAGCCTTTTTTTTTTTTTTCACTTCTCCTTATTGTTTCCTTTGTGCCTATGTAAACCTTATCTTCTTCCTTATTGTTTTGAGTTCTCCCTTTGCCATTCCTCCTGTATTTAATATGTATTTTCAGACCTCTGGAGTCTCCACTTAACTCTCACTGCTCTTAATCAAAACCAGACACTTTTCTGGAACGTGAAACTCCAAATAATGCAATCACAAGCCATACCTGGCTGATGCCCTTCTTGCATGTTTTTGGCCATGTAGATTAAATGCAGGCAAAATTCAACTTTGGAAAATCCACCCCATTTTAAATTTCTCTTAAAAAAAATTTAAAAATAAACCAAAGTAGAACAGATTTGGACATTAATTAAACAGAAGAAACAGAGTTTATACCAAAGCCTACATCCAAAGACTAAATTAAAGCTTACTTTGGCAAATTGTTCTACTGGCCATTTGGGAAGGGTGTGGAAAATGTTCAGACAGAAGGAAGAATAGGAAGAACTTGCTTGTCTTGGCTACTTTCTCTCATTTTTCCATTCTTTCCTTCTTTCTTTCTTCTCCTGTGTGTAACACCCACAGATTTCCTAATGAGCTGGTATGCGACCCACCACACACTGCAGTGTGGGTGTAACTCAAATGAAAAAGAAATGTAAATTAACAAGTAACTGGCATGGGTATTTACATTAAGTGCCACAAAAATGAAAGGTAGTGTCAAATAATATCAATATTAAACATAATAATACGTTAATACTAAAAAAGAGCTGTGATAGGTGAAAGTTTTCCCTTCAAAATAGTTCTAGTAGTAAGAAAGTAGACTTAATAAGTCTTAAGGTAGCTTGGCTTCTGGTTCTGAAATGAAATGTAATACAATATGCCTTGACATTCAAGGTAGCCTAAAATCTTATTAATAATAGTCTAATATTTCCCTTTTCAAGAAATTTTGAATACATCCTGCAGCGTGTACAGTAAATTAGTGAAAATTGACTTGAAAAGATGCAACTACAGCCAGGGATGGAATGCTGACCTGGGCCACAGTTAATAATCATGGGAAGGATCCCTTTATAGATACACACCTCCTTACAAGAGAAAAAATATTCCACACAGACTTGAATAACTTGGAGCAAAAGAAACCACATGGAGCTTGAAGAACTCAGAAACTCTTCACAACTTCCAAGTGCAACAAGAGCTGCAGCTGAAGCCTTTTCCCAGCAGCACCTCCGTGGAGCACAGGCTTGTGCATTCCTTTGTGTGGTACAAAATGCTGCCAGCCAAGCAGCGGCCTGGAATGTGGAATTTCACCTGTGTGAAAAGCACAACCCCACCTCCCTGCAGCCCACAAACAGGACCTGTGCTCCTAGAGAGGAGGGCAGAACACAAGAGGTAGCTGGTAAAGCCTCCTGGCCCCGTGGCTCACCTCAAAGGGTCAGTCCTTAGAGGCAGGGCTCGGCTGCCCCAGTGAACACCCACCTATTCTGTTATTTCCTTCCCAGGTAAGAACAGACTTGAATGGAACTTGAAGAAACTTGATTCTTGGACTTGAACAAAGCGCTCCTTTCTTACAAATTACAGCCTTGAGCAAAGCAGGCTGAGAGAAAAAGAAAGAGTTGGCTTTGGAAATGAAGCTTAACATGAACGTTCATTATCAGAGCCTGTTTTCTTCCTTTAGTTCTTTATTGTTAATTAATGACGGTGAGATTAACTGCAGAAAACTGATGGAACAGTCATTCTGCCTCATCCAAAGTAAATATCCTTTAATCTAAAACTGTCACTGATATTACTGATGACCTCCTCAAATGCATATCCCTAAGTTTTTAATTTTCAGGAAACAAGGGGAAGAGTCAAGCAGAAGATCACTTCCCAACCCTGGGACAGCACACCAGTATTTTTACTGAAAAATTCACAATATGAAAGAAAATAGAAGACCCTAAATTCTCACAAACATCCTCCAATAAATGTTGCATCTACCCGCATACATAAAAGCAACTATTATGTCTGGCAGTTTTACCTTATAAAATCATCCTTTTTTCAAAACCTACCTTTTACTGAGGTAGGAAACTTTAAAAACTAAATAACTAAAAACATCCCTTGATAAAAGAAGACACAGAAAACCCTCAAGAAATCTTAGAAATTCTGATCTCACCATCTGTAACGTTCACTCACAATCTGAAAAGCACAGGGGACTGAAAGTTCATGTGCTTGACAAACAATAAAAATATTTTAAAGGGATAAAATGTGGTTACAACTTGCAAGGAAAAAAGAGTTTGGAAATCCTTCAGTGGCCTGAAGCACCTTCTGCTTATATTGTGCTCTTGATGGGTGGGAAAAAGCCCATGTCATGCCAGAAGAACCTGGCTCCCATAGATGCCTAAAATTTTGCAATAATAAGCCAACCATAGAGTACATAACCTGTGTTTTATCATTATTATTGGCAATAGTATGTAAAGCTGCAAGCATCAACCAGCATTCTATAGGAATATACCTCTTCAATAATGGAAAGCATTTTAAGAGGCAAAGAACTTGTTCCAAATTGAAACTGTTCATGTAATAAATGTTGAATTCTAAAATTTACAAGCGTGGTGATGATATAACATCAGTATGTAATCACATGCATTGCAGAAGCCATACTCCAGCAGAGATCTCTGAAGGAATTGAAGGAAATGTGACAAAGCATGGCCAGCACAGAGCTTTACTATTGCAGCCCTTCTTTTCTGTGACAAGTTTGTAACCTGCTCCAGGCTAGTAACAAACACCAGTAATTTTTTGCCTAAGAACTATTTAAAGATAAATTGCTGGTATGATATAAGACCAACAGATAAACCTATTAAGTGTAAACCCCAGCCTTATGCTAACAATGAAATGGTATTAAAAACTGGAAGCCATTTAGCCCCAGAGCTGATCTAACAGGAAGGCCCAAGCTACAGAGATCATGATCTTTAGTCCAAAATGTGGATGCACTGAAATGGCACCCACAGGCCTCAACACCCTCACACACACAAAAAATGAGTTCCAAAATGGGTGAAGGCTCTTCATCCTGTTCTCTTCTGCACTCCCAAGTTCATGGGTGCTGCTGCCAGGCCTGCAGTAGCACTGGTGAAATGAAAAATGTCATTTAGCACATCACACCAACTTTATAAGGCTGAACAGATTGACAAAAGTAAAAGGAGAAGTAAAGATATTTTTGTATTTAAAAATTCTAAACTATATGTGTGAGTGGAAAAGAGGCTTAACTAGAAAGATTTCAATAAATTTTGCAAGACCAAGGGTTGTATGTTATTGTTATTTTTTTTTTTTAGTTCTAATGACAGGCTCTCAGACTAATAATACCAGCATTACGTTCACTTTTAAGCGACACAGAAAATTCAAATTAAATTAACTTAATTTTTTAATTTTGAAAAGTATTTGAAAAATTCTGAAGTAATTTCAGATCAAAACATCAACCATTTCAGACCTTCCCGATGGGAAATTTCTCACAGAAAAAATAATGCCCAGTATTTTCCACTACACTTTATTTCACACTAAGTTAAATAATTTCTTTTACCAGTAAGAAACAAAGGCCCAGATGATCCATGTTCCATGGGTTTCCACTGACCACGCTGTTTAGGTGCCTCCAAGTAGTGTTTGACCCTTGAAGCAACAACTTCTTCTAGCAGCCTGCAGACCTCCTGAAAGAGAAACCACTGGCCTGGTTGGATCTAAATTTACAGGAATGCCCACAGGCACAGAGCAGAAATCAACCCAAAATTACCCCCTCTCCCATTCAAAGGAAAAACACTGAGAGGAGAAGCACATGAATTAGGAAATGAATGGGAACTAGGAGAAGTATCAAACCATTTTTCTAGAGAACAAGAGAGGAAGTACATTACAAAATTCTTACTTGGCAAATGAAATACATTGTATTACAATACTAGTTTTTTTTTAATCAGAAATTAGTTTCATATGCAAGCAAAGTAGGAAAAAATACATGTTAAAAATGTAACACAACATTAGGTATTTAAGAAAAATTTTAGTAAAAATCCTCTCAGGAATCATCAACACACTATTTCTCTACAAGAATCCTCATAAACCACAACAGATATTTTGCTTCAACTCAGTTTAATTTGGGGCTGGGGAAAGACTGAGCAAATTAGGTCACAGCAACTTAATTGCTCTAATTAATTTAGACTTTTCTGCTCCTAAACATAACTGTTCATATCTTTCACACTTTCTTCAACAAAGAACAATTAAACCACATACAATTCAGGAAGAACAAAACTTTCTGCCAGAATTATCCAGAAAAAAAGAATACTTGGAGGAAAATCCAAAAATTCATCTCTGGAATACCAGAATAATTTTTAAGTTTGACACACACACACATATTTGAGACTCTTCCCTCAGTATTCCCATTTTCCATCGTCCATAACTATGTGCTCACAGCAATGATACTTTGTTGCACACAAAAATATAATTTTACCTCTATAATGCATTAGGGTAAGAGATAAAATTACGTAAGGAGAATCTAAACTCTCTTGCCTTGAAATTTCCTTTTGATTAATGTAGAAAGCACTCAGAACAACACATTTTTAATGCATTGCTCTAAAGGAAAGCAGGGCACATCCATTAGTCAAGCACCAGTATTTTCTCTTTACAGTAAGAAATACATTTTCCTTTCTGCTTGTAGAGCACAATTACAAATGACTGTATTTGCTTATTCTTCTGTTTAACTCATTAAAGTGCTCCCATTACACATTCCTTCATGGGCCTGCGTTCAGGTTAGAAGGAAAAGGCCTCAAAAGCAGCAGAAACATGGTGTGTCTTTGGTTCCTTCCACAGCAATAAACATTACCATGCACTTCCTTCACTTACACAGAACATATTTTACTTATTAGGCTTATGGAAATATTATTTAAACGGCTCCCCACAAAGAACCATACAGACCTCAGAGTGCAAAGAGAAATCTTTGACTTTGCCATTCCAGGGGAAAATGGGTATGAAGGAAATGGAAATTGGAAGGGCAGAAAAAGGAGAAAAACTACAGCATCTCACAGCAATCCCAAGAATATTCAAGATCCAACTGGTCCCAGCAGTGTGCCATGGTGGTCACTCCAGTTGTGCTTCCTTACACCAGTCCCATGTTTTGGGCACTGGTGTAGCTCCATCCTGCCCTCCAAGGAGGAGCCAGCAGCCCAAAGGCCACTGGGACAGCATCACCAGGATCCCTGAGCTCAAGCCAATGACTTTCAGCCAGGGCAAGCAGGGAATCAGCAGGATTTGTGTTTGTTACAGAGGCATCCACATTTTCCACAGGTAGGCAGAGAGGGCTGCACCACCACGAGTATTCTCCCGAGTTTGGAAACAATAAAAACAGAAAACCATTTGTGATGAACATGTAAAAGCTCTCATAAAACTATGTTGGAATAATTATTCTTTAGGACCTTTTGTCCCCTCGAAGACTCTGCACAGGACTTTCCAGAAGTGAATTGCAAAGCTATTGGACTCACACTCCTCAGTTGCTGAAAATATGCAACCTTTGTACTGCTCTCGAAACGTACAGTCACAGTAATGCACTGAATGCTGTCCTGTCATGCCTCTTTATTAAATCAATCATGAGCTAATTTCCTGAAATTCATCTCTTTTATTTTGGCAGTCTTACAAAATACGTTTTGAAAACGTTTAAAACTCAGATAACCAGGAGAGTAAAAGTGATTATAAATAGAAAAGGTAATGAGCATTCATTTAGGCATAAAAAAGAAATCTAAAATATCTTCCCTATTCTCTTATTTCTCTGCTTAATAAAGCACGAATCAGATGAACCACATGCTGCTAAACATTCTGCTTTTGCTCCCTCAGGATACGAATGTATAGTTTCTTTTAATTTCATTTCAATGTATGACTCTGAGCTGCCTGGGGACGCTGTGCAGTGACAAGTTAATGATGGCATTATTAGGGAAGCTATCTGCTGAAAAGCGCCGTAACGGAGACTTGCGGGAAAGTCCACAGGCATCCCAAACACGTCCTGCCTTCCTTTTCAACAGGGAACTTCTCAAGTTCCCACACAGAGGGGAGAGCTCCCTCCCGCCAGCAACTCAGCACAAGGTCCTGGGTGATTTCCCTACGACCTCATCAAAGTTACAGGCAGAATTTCGCTGCTCGCTGATGCACGTTTGATTTTCCACAATTTCATCAGGATGTACGTGTGACACACAAAATAATGGAGGTTTCTTTTCATAAGAGGCAACAGTTCTATTATCATCTATCATGCATGTTTATGTTTTCTTGCACACTCTAAATACAACATCATTTACACTTCTCAGAACAACGAAAAAAATTATTAGGAAGATATTTCACCAACAAAATGATACCTGTAATAATCTAGTTTATATGGCTCAGGACAATTTTCAAGCATTCATGAGAAACATATTTTTTAAATTAAAAGTCAGAAGAATCCACACGGTGTGCATGAATGTGCACATATACACAGTTTAAAAATTAAAAAGCAAATTTAAAGTGGTCATTAGTGACCCAAAAAGCACATATGGTTGACTCAGGGGTCTCAAGGCAGCCACTGATGGTTGGATATAACAATATTCTCCTAACACTGAAAAATCCTGAACAGTTCAAGGCAACCCAACTCTCCCCTGCAGCCATATACTTTAAGTAGAATTGATATTTATTGTACCTCTTTCTCATCATCTGAAAACCAGCTGGTGTCTTTACTGGCGCCTTGAGGCAAAATATGAACATCCACCAAGACAGCAAAGTTCCCACACTGGAAAAAAAAAAAAAAGAAAAAGAAAAAAAGAAGAAAAAACATGTTAAACTGTAGCTGCTAGGAAGCACATGTCGAGCAGATGGGGAGATAAACAATCAGGTAAGCACATGCAACTGATTCAGAGTTACAGCAAGCAGAACATTAAATCGTGGAAGTTTATGAAGTACATAATTACAAATTTATCCTAGTTTGTGGACTTAACAAGGAACAAGAGCACCAGACCTATCCTGGATAGCTCACTGAAATGTTTATATGACAAGCCCAAGTATGTGGAATTTTCTTCTGCTACCTAAATGCCACTTCTAAATCTGAGTTCAAGCAAATTTTAGTGTGTAAAAAATTAGGTATTCCTTCACCAAATTCAAATCATTCTATTTTCTGAAAATTTGGTACCATAATAATTATCTAGTTGGTGTTTTAAGTTTATTAACTACTTAAAAATTTAGTATCTTAGAAGTCTTTTCCTCTCTCCAAGCTACCTAATGTAAAGAATAGCAAGTTAGAAGGACTTGTCAGCAGATATTTGGTAGTTACCACATCTGACATCTGTACTTTGAATGGTTAAATAAGGCTCATCTATTACTAAAGATTATACATAGTTATTAGGTTGATATGGGCTACATCCCAAGACACATCAGCTATTTCTGAAATTCCTTGGTAGGTTTTGATTGAGGACAGTGTGACATACAAGGGTTATTTTATTTCATTGGTACATCAATCATTATAATGAGCTAACAGGAAGGAGGAAGAGTGAATGGCATGAACACATCCCACTTCCACTGGGCACTGACTCCTTCCACGGGGCACTACCAGCTAACGGGTCCCCTTTTTTCTCCTCTAACCCAGCACCAAACCTCCTGCCCTGAGACACCCCCAACTAAACATCCTGTGAGATCAAAGCCAGTTTCACCCATCTGCCTCGGCTGCTCGTGGCGCAAGGAGCGCGCTCCGTGCCAAGGCTGGACGCGTGCGGGCACGGCCACGGCACAGCCGGAATGTCTGATGGCAAAGGAACAACCTCCTGATCCCAGACAAACCTCCCATGTGCACGGGCCATCCGCAGGGACATCGGGCTCCTTTCAAGGGACATTGCAGTGCTCACTTCCTGTCCTCACTCACTCGCTCCATTTCTGCTCTTCACTGCCAAACATCTGCCAAGCCCAACCTCAGAATTCCGACTGCTGACAGAGTTAGTTCCAGAAATAGTGTGATGTGTTTTGGACTCTGGTTGTACATCACCTAAATCTTATGGTGTACCACAAGTACAGTTCTTGAGAGTACACTTACCTGTACCATTAGCAAGTTTTAGCATCACTTTTATTAAACATAACGGCATATTTGCTAAATTTAAAACTTTTTGGTTTATAAAACACTTGGATCTGTAAATCAACTTTAAATCAACTGCAAACAGAAGTTTCTAAATAATGATTCAAATATAATTAAAATGCAATTCATGGCCAACATTGGACTGTAGCTAGAATGCAAAAGTTTGGCAAATGAGACAGGCATTGTGAAATCATTCAGAGAAACTTCTAAGTTACTTATAGGTATCAGTCACTGAAAGAACAGAATGCTTTGATCTATTGTATCAAAAGGCCTCTCTTTCCTCCAGAGAACCAGGAATTGCCAGATGGCTGCAACAGCAAACCTTTCCAAGCTTTAAATGGATGACAAAACATCTCACAAAAATCTCTGGTGAATCATTAGTCAGCTCCAGCAAACTTTAAATTGACTACTGAACTTCAAAGTTAGCAGACGCTGCAGATTATAAAGTGAAAGCCAGTAAATTATTCATGGTTCAGCACTAATAACAACAAACAAGTAGTTGATACATCAAGAAAATTCAAATTATCAAATGCTCCCTGTTAACTGGCATCATTTTCTATTATCTACAAAACTTTATATGTAGATACAGATGCAAAGTATAGACTGTTTTTCATAGAGACAATGTTTGTAATTATTTTCTTCTGAATGGCACTGTTTGTCAGTTGCCAGTCTTCAAACAACTGGAGAAAAATAAAATAACGAACCACATTCAAAACTTTACAATGGAACAGTTAAAATTATCATAAAAATTTTACAAACACACCAAATATTTGTAGTGCTTCAAAGGAAAAACAAATAGATACAGGTAAGTGTGTGAATGCTTATAATAGTCAAGGTTTTTCCAGTGGAAGATTTGTATCCCTCTGAGTTTTGGAGCACTCTTCTTTGTAGACAGCACACCTGGAAATATTTCAATAGCCACAGGCCAGCAATTTTGCCACACAATCAGAACAGCTTTGGGACAGGACTCTTATAGAAGCTCCTATTTTAATTTTTATTCTAATGGCATGCAATTCTGTAAAAAACTAGCTTTTATTTTAGTGGGAATGAATGGTTTCCAGTCAACGTGGCTGCAAGATGCAACTTGAGACTCCTAAATACCACAACTGAAAGGCAAACAAAAAGAACGGCAACTTTTAATTTCATGCTTTCAACATCCATCTCAAAATTTGCACTGGAAATTGTTTTTTGAGGTGTGATTGTCAAAACTGAAACTTGAATGCCTGATTTGATGGGAAACACATTTGTCAAGAATCAATAGGAAAACATTTCACTCAAAAATTAAAGACAGAAGCAGATGCTCCAAGTTGATATCCCCCATAATTCTAGATTTCAAAAACTCTTCATTTTTACAAGCTGTTTTTAATGCTCACATTCTTACTTGTAACAGTCTAATGACATTCATTGTGTTACTAAACAAAGGACTTTAAATGATCTCAGAATGTTGTTAGTGTATTGTTGTACAGCAAAGGCATCTAATTCAGAACATCTTTTCAGAAATCAAATTGTTTATACAAATACATCAAACACTTCATAGACTCTGCAAACAGAAAATATAACCAGACATGTAACATAAACAGAACAAAACCCAACACAAAGTGGTCATTCAAGCAAAGTCATCTGCTCATAACCTGCTGAAGCCTTGAAAGAAGCACAGATTAGATGGTGAATTATTATTGCAAATCCGATGAGTAAATAAACCCAAATAAATACTTTTTATTGCTATACTAATTTTCACAATCAGTAGGCTCCTACATGGGTACTCTTGTTTCTTTAAACTGCATCACTTGAACAGCACAAAACCAGTCCTGGTAACAGAAAGCCCTTGGGATGCTGGAGATAAGGATGGTGGGTTTGGATTCAATTCCAGCACTCCAAATGTGCTGTATCATTAAAGCAGACACGAGTGGAGAACCAGCCTCCCAAGACACATATTAGGGTTTGCCATTTCTGTCATTATGGCTGTGGACTGGAGGGTCAGAATTACTTGAAGCTGAGTTGGAACAGAAACATCTCAGAGTTTGGCTGGGTTTTGGGATGGGGGAATGAGCCAAGCTGCAACCCTCAGACATTCACAACTCCCAAACTGCTCCATGATGAACATATAGGAACTGTTTATTTCTACTGTTCCCTCTTCCCTGAGCACTGTGCTACTCTGTTGTTAGAGAGAGAATTTTATTCCAGTCTGAGATATAAAAAAATATAGACTTGATCCCAATGACTGCTCAAAAAATGTCATTGGAAGGATTTCTGGCATTGTGACAAAATTGATAGGACGTATCATCAGTCTCCAGAACACAAAAGTACAGCCAAAAGATTTTGGGGGAAAAAAATTAAATAAACCACACATAAGCTTATGTGAAATATCTTGTCTTAAAATAAACAGGAAAATTTAAATATTTTCCATCCTAAGTTCTTTCTCAAAATCAGTAAGTGTTCTGCACTGAGTCAAGCAAGTTCTAATATCTACAGCATTGAGTATAACTATGACCAATTAATCATTGGTCTATACACTGTGCCAACTGTATTATGAAAAAAAATTACATTTTCCAGGCTTATTAGAAGTTTATCTCCTCCTTTATCTTTCTGATCCCAAAGAAAATGATGTGTTTTCCTGTTGTTTATAATATTAGCACCAACAATTTACAATATTTTGACTTTTTCCTCTTATACAGCAAGAGGCAAATATCACTTCAGCAAGTGAGCATACAGCGCAAGAGATATATTTGTCATGATAGAATATTAATTTAACTTTCATTTAACAGCATGTACAATTTACAAGTGCAATGATCTGAGGTAATGCACAGCAAATCAAACCATAGGGACACTGTTCCAGTACTTAAATGCCTCAACCTGTATAAACACAGGAGTCAGGATAGGTGTTCATGCCACCAGCACTGCTGACTGCTGTCGGGGAATAAAGGAATTTTGGAGCTAACACTGTACATTTCCCCATTCTTTTAAGTAGATAAAGTTACAATTTGATATGTGCATGACTTTTCCATATATTTTTCTCTAGAAACTCCAGGGGTTTTTTTGGGTTTGGTTTTTTCTTTTGTGGGGGGAGGCATCATCCTTCTATAGCGAAAAAAAAATCCAAAAAAAATCAGAGGGAGGAGGGGGGGGGAAAAGAAAATATAATTTTTTTTCACCAGGCAGCAAAGTTGAACAGAAATAGTGCTTCCCTAGTTAATGCTCAGAGCCAGGTGTTTCTCCAACTCTCTATTTCAGGGGCTTTTAGGCACCAACTGGTCAGCACTGAATGGTTTCACTGTCATGAGATTAATCAGGAGCTCACCTAACAACAGGAATTGGAAATTATAGAAAAATGTCTCTACAATTGATACAGAAACAGAGTAGAACAGATGAGAGAAGCCTGCAGAAGAAGCCAAAAGCATAATCCCTCTAGGAAATTATGACACGAGTCTACTCTTCAAAATACTCAAGAAATATGATGCAAATGTCAGAGGGGAAAAAGGGTATATTCCACTTTTGACCTTTTTTCTGGATAAGAGCTGCTTGGTTCTGGAAATTGTGCAAAGCTTGTACTTTGTTAGAAATTTAAATCCTGAAGTTGTAGAACGGTTTCAACCAATAAATCCTTCTTATTAAAGAAGGATTATAGCCATCAGCTAACATCACCTAGATCTTTTAAATTCCCTGCTTTCAAAGATCTATGGGGTCACTGGAACAGTAAAAAGGGAGCAGCAGATCAAGGGCAATGCTATAATGGTGTCTAAATAGAAGATCTATCCTCAAAGATAGCTGTACTAAATCATCCACAGATTCAGCAGGAATTGGACAGCCTAAAACACAGTCAGACCTTCCAAAAGCAGGGAGGAAATTCTCCTTTTTATAACCTGCATATGAGTTATATCTAAGTAATCCTTCACAAGTGGTTGGCTTGCTTTTTTTAGAAGTGTAGTTTATGTATGAGAAATTCCTGAAAGGAGGAGTGTTTAATTTTCTGGTGTTTTAGTGGAAAAGAAGCAGCAGTTATCTGAAAATTCAATCAATAAGCTATAGGCACATTAAGATCACACTGAGAGGTTCCCATGCCAAGCAAAGAGGCGTAAGCAGAGAACAAACCTTCAGAACAATCCTTTGATAAATGTGGCCTGACAACTCACGAAACTAGGATGCAACATCAAGGCAGCATTTTTAGACTCTTAACAGATGCAGATGGACAGGATATTAAACTTAAGAAATGATGGGAAAAAGAAAACAAGAAATACTTGTAAATGATTCAACCCTTAGGAAAACATAAAAAAACACTAAGGAGTTTCAGATCTGATGGAGCTGTGTATGATACTGGAGACTTTCAAATTAAGGGCCAACACACTGCTGTTAAAGCAGGTAATTGTGAGCGATCCACCCAAATCAACAGATGAAAATAAATTAATGAAGACAGCTCCTGCAGAAAACCAAGTACCTGCTGAGGGAAAGGAGTTGCATGTTTTTAGCAACATAAGAATGCTGCAGTGCAAACAGAGCCTTCAGTTCATCACCCACAGCCAGGCTAAGCAGTAATTACTTAATCTAAACATCTGAACTGGTCTTGGAGAACTGCTCTATCAGGTAAATGTCGAAAAAGAGGCCTAAATTGCATGAGAGAATTAAGCTTAATTTAGGTTGTCAATCTGCGCTGGTCTGATCCCAATTCCGTAGGAGGTTTTGTAGCCCACATATTGAAAAGAGTCATGTAGTTGGAGCTCAAACAATTGCAAAAAGCAAGTTTTTCCTTGAGGCTAAGTCTCCAAGTAACAGTGCAATCTCACCATCGTTTTGAAAGGATATACACCATGTCCCTGCCTGTGTCAGGACTGATCCAGAAAAACAGAAATAGCAGCACAGTATTTGCTCAAGATAATAAAAAGATAATTTGAGATTCCAACAAGCTGCTTTCACCCTCTTGTTGTAAAGTGTAATTCTAAAAACGATGGTATTTTTTAAATCATTGTGAACAAGCGATTATGAAATACCCATTTCTGCAACAATCTACTTTTATGCCACTTCACGTTGGGGAAGGTGAATGGCTGCATTAACTGGGGAGGTTAAAATAGTCACAATCTACCCAAATGCAATTAATTCTTAATTGTAAATTTATAAAGACAGTTCCTAAGGCTTAGCCACACCAACAGAGTGCCACAGGATAACACATTATTTTGCATCATCTGATCACTGGTAAGTGGGTGCAGATAAAGATCATTAACTCACCAAGCTCTTACCTTGAGCTATCAATAATAATAATGATAAAAATTTGGTATTATGAAAGTAATTCATGAGAAGAACTGCCTTGCCATTGCTGTACTCAATTGGAGTTGGAGATATTCTTTGGCGTTCTATAAAGTCAGTTCTACAAAGTCCCTGGTGGAAAGAAAAAGGAATTCACACAGCTTGTACAAAACACTCTGCATGGCTGAATTATTTGGTTTGTAATTATCAGATCCTACAGCAACAGGTAAGAAAACAACTGCAATGACTACTAAAACTTCCAGAACTCCTAAACATTGCCAACTGTAACATGACAATATAATTTTTTTAAAGAAATTACAGCCAGTAATAAAAAGGTTTGAGGGCCTTTTTCAGATGTTCAACTTGTTAAATGATTTTCACAGGTTTTCCCATACATGCTTTACATGCTGTATTTTAAAGTCTGGCAGATTAGTATTAAAATATCAACAAAAGATCACCAAGTAAGTATTGGCAAGCTACTGATGGATTTGTTCTGCATGAAAAGAGCCCCCCACACAAGAGGGCTGAGGAAATTAGCAATGTACCACCTGATTTTACATGTTTCTGCATATATCAGAAAATGAAGTGCAATAAGAATTAGGTGGAGACACCACCCTCGCTATCTTCTGATGTAAACTCTCTCAGAGGAAATAAAACTAGATGTCAGGTAGCATGAAAACACAATTTACAAGCTTCCTGGAAGGTGAAGCAGAGGCAAACCACAGTGTTTGTTTCACAAGGCAACGTGTGCCCATTGCTGGGATGAAGGAGCAGCACATGCTGCACCCACGAATGCATTTCTGAGTTATTTGTCCAACAGCTGCAGGGATGGGCTGACTTCCCTCTCACAAAAACAGAAGGGGGAAGTGAGGGCAGGTCCCACGCAGGAAACTGTTCCACGTGTCCAACTTTGCAATTATTTCAATTCCTTTTTATTCTAAGAGACGAGGTCTCACCTGCTCTGCAATTCCCTTCCTTCCCTGCCTCTCCTGGAAACCTCACCTACCGCAGCACAGAGCTACTGAACGGGGAAGCAGGAGGCAACACAAAACCAAACCCAACATCTGCAGCCCACGTTTCGACGGAAAACATTTGCAGATGCTAAATCTTTATGCCAAGATAATTTAACAGATTAAAGATCCATTGATTGCACGTGATCAGACTTTAAGACAAATACATAAAGCAAAGTATTTTTATTTGCTAAAGAAAGTATGGCATGCCAAACTTCTTAATACTGTTAAATTTACTGAAATGGTCGAACTGTTGTATTTTCCAAGTACGTAAAAGAAGCACTTTTTAACTCTGTGTTTTAACTAATTTGTCGAAACCCAGCCAGGAAAGTTTCAGAACAGCAAGAAAGCTTTTTCAGAAACAGCCTAAGAAAAAAGTGACTCATGCTGAAAAAGGCGTATTACAAAACTGACACCCTTTGGACAAAATCCTCCTATTAAGTGGGAGCATATTAAGTCAACACAGGGCAGAAGAAGAGGAAAGTTCAACAAAATATTCAATGCTTTATCTACAAAGGTACAAGGGAAGAAACAGATGAGTTTTTCAAATGAGTAAGTGATGCTCTAAATCTTACTGCTGAAAAAGCAGAATCAGGTGATGGAGAATACATCATATTTCAAAATGGAAACAGATCAGCAAAAACCTCAAGGAATTACCAGCTGGCAAGCAAAAGGATATAATATTTTTTTAATATCCAAGAAAAAAATTCACTTCATCTGGCATTGAAGAGAATATATAATAAATAGACTGTATGCTTAAATAAAAAAGAAAGAATAGGACCAAGAAGCAATTTATAAAAATATGTAAAATATGAACATAGCTGAACACTGAGGAATTGGTGAAAAACAAGAAAGGATTGTGGAAAGTATCTGGCAGAGAGTTTGCCATCAGAAAGGCTCTTGGAACCAAAACATAAAGGAAGCTCTTTTCCCATTTGTCTGTCCTTGCCCCAGACTGCCTCCATCTCACATCTCCCACAGGTCAGCACCCACCAGAGCTGAACAGGTGTAACTGTCCCCTACCTGAAACAGTTTTGACTCAATATCTGTTTTAAAATGCATCCTACAATCTACTGAGTTTGACAGAAATAAATAGGAAATCACTACTCATATATCCCTAACAAATTTAACTGGTAACCTCTGGGAGGAGAGCAGGGCAATGAGAAGCAGGTGGGGCACGACAAGACCTTAACTTAAATCAGATGCAGCTCAAAAAGTGCACCTGACTCTGCTCCAACCTCAGGCCTTGAGGAGGCCCCAGTAACCCATCCCTGACCTCTAAGGAAGGCAGGTGAGTACAGCAGTAGATTGCACAGGTTAATCAATATTTATTTACATGCCCCCAGCAGGCACACCAAAGATTTCTAATTCATAAAAGTGAATCCTTCTGCAAATATTCCTCTTCCCACAACTCAGTTTCTGAGGCTGGGAAGTGCTGACCATTTTTCTACTGAAAATTCCTTAAAATCAATTAATTGACTCTAGTCTCTTCCAATAGGGGAAAGGAAGATCCAAACAAAGTGTGATTGTTTCTAACACAAAAAGAAACATGTAAAGAAACAAATTCGGTACTTTACATACATAGAGCTTAATCTCTAACTGGCTTTGTCAGTCTCTATGATTCTTTTTCACACTAAGAGGTATCACATTCACATGTGGTCAATCACACCATGAAAAGCCAAGGAAAAACACAATACACAGACATCATGGGTAACACATTGCTCATTTTCACCTATTATGAAGAGTAATAGAAACAACATGCTCTCAAAATTTCAGAGAAGCTCCATTTTACAGATGGAGAAGGGTGGAATGGCAAGAAGGGACCAACTTACTCTCAAAAAGATATTTCTCTGTTTCACAGGGATCAGAAAAGCTGTTGTCTTAAAGAAAAAAGGACATAATTTAGTAAAGTGAAAAAGGACTGCCAGTACCTAGGATTTCAACTGCTCTTTGGGAATGCCTTTTAAAAAAGTTTAAGTTTTACATTTCAAAGCCTTTGCATTATTTTTTTTTCCCAAGTTTCCCGTGGATTATGTTACTAATTGGAAATATGTGGGAAATATTTCCCACAATTATGTTTAGAAAAATTCCAGTGATAATTAGCACCAATCCTCATACATGTGGAAAACATTAAAATCACTGAAAATGATAAATAGCATTGATTTTATGCAAGAAAACATAGACATTAAATATATAAAACATTATATTGGGTCCATACTGACCTGTATACTCTGACAGCAACAACAAGGCTTCAGGAAGAGGTTAAAAACATAAGCAAATAATGATATTTTGCTCAGCAGATGTATTAGACTTCTGTCAACATGAGACCCAGGTTTTACATCTCAAAGGCTGTACTTGGAAGTCATCAGTGATTTTGTCCCAGAATTTGTGAACTGGTTTATAAAACTGCTTGAATATTTGCATCCACAACATCCTGTGGCAAATCCAATCACACGTGCACTAAAATTCACATGTTCTAGTTCATTTCAAATCATCATGACATTCAATTCTGGGAGACTTTTTGCACAACTGCATTTTAACCTTTCAGAATTCAGCTCCCTTCTCAGGTCTTTACAAACAAATGCAGCATCTGCCCAGAGCTCCCTGTATGACTCCAGTACTGCCTTCACCCTTCAGCCAGGGAATCTGTGCATGTGTGGCAAACCCCTCTGCTCAGCCACGTTCCTCTTCTCAGGGTCAGGATTAAAAGTGTGAGAGACAGAATTTGTGTTCAGACTTGGATGTTTATTACTTCTTATTTAAGTCACAGCTTCATTGACTGTGAGTGCTTCTGCATGCTGAGTTAACAGAGCAGAAATGGAGTACTCAAAAATGAGTAAAGTCTTTAAGGTCTTTTAAGCCTAAACTACCCAATTATGAGAAGCCAACTAACTTATTTTAACTCCTAACCCAATAACTAATCACCCATGTTCTGCATTGTGGACTCTTCTATCAATCACACAAAATCACCCAAACTTGTGAAGAAGCAGGAAAAGAAGAAAACTACACCCTAAACCCTCCATATAGTTATATATTATTTTAACCCACCACTTTAAAGTCCAGATTTCTCACCTTGTGAGATAACACACTTCTATTCAACTACACACTCATGATTTCATTGCTATCACTCAGTTTTGGAAGCCTTTTCCAAGGCCTCAGATCAAATGCAGTGTGTTTTTGAGGATCATTCCCTGTCAGCACAGAAGTCTGAAATCCTCTGTGCCCAGGGTTCCAACAGCATGGACCTCCTTTTTTAGCTCTTTTCAACAGCCTGGAGGATCTGAATGGGTTATGGCAACCCCATTTCCCTGTCCTTAGGCTCAGTCACTCCTGTAAAGATGCCAGCAGGCTGTGATGCATGACTTCTGTTTACAATGGGTGTTTTGACTTTTCCCCAATGTATTACACTGATCCTGACTTCCATTCATTCTGCCCCACTGGAGTTTGTGCTAATTTGCTCAATGCAGATGTCAGACATTGAACTGACAACTTTCTATTCCTATCACTCAAGGCACTCTTACAGGTGTGGAGCAAGGACAGTTTAACAAAAGCAACATCTGCCAAAGTTTATTCTTCACACATATTCTAAAAGGTGGCTTTCTGTGTACTTATTCCAATGCATAGTACAAATTAACTAAAACTAAGTAAATTAATAAACTATATTCATTCCTGCTGTTTCTTTTTCAGCTGAGATTATGATACTAAAAAATTAGTTTCCAATGTTGATGCATGTGTTTTGAAAAGGTCAGCTTTTTAGCATATTAGTAAACAGCAAAGCTCTACAAATGCACCTTAGCACGCTGTCCTGTCGTGTGCAAATACAGAGAATCATGCTTAAGCTAATGCCTTGTCCTTCAGGAGGGTAATTCTGCTTCACTTGTCCTCCAGATTCCTCCTATAATGAAGCAAACTGCTGGAAAAAACCCACCTTGTGCAAAACAGTCCCTTAAAATTCTTATTTTTATCATTTTCTATCAAAAATTACATATATTTGTACATACACCAGGTTATTTTTCTCCTTGCTCCGTCTGCAACCCTATCACAAAAAACTGCTATAGGTCACCTAATTCTTCCATGAAATTTTTTACTGAATCTCAATTCAAGACTTTCTCCACACTTCCAAGGTCAAAATTCCTCCTTAATGCATCTTCTAAACAGGCAAGGGCTACAGTAAAACTGACAGCACAAAGCAGCTCAATAAATTCAGCTATGCCATCTATTATCAGGTATCTAAGATGTCACCTGGCTGAATTAAATCTTGCTTAATTGCAATGTTTATGTCTACCCAGCAAGATGTTAAAGTGGAAAATTAAAACTGAATTACTTAACTGCAGCACACCTAATTTTCCATAACCTGTATCCACCTGCTTAGCTCTCTGAGGGTGAAAGAAATAGAGCTGAAAGGCAACAAACATCCCTGCCTGCTGTTCTGAAACTTAATGCCTGTAATCAATAAAAATGAGAGAAGCATCATTGTCAACTGCTTCATGTCTCCTGAGGAGTAAGCAAATCATTATTGTCAGTTCCAACACTGTTCCCCTGAAAAATTAAATTTTGAGACTGATGCAGCACTTGCATTAATAAAACCAGTGCATTTTACTTTACACAAAGCAACAGTCAGTTGTTAGAGATGTAAAAAGTAGGCCCAGATTACACTCTGTGCCAATAAAAACAACTGTTCCTTAGCCTGCTAGTCCTTTTAATTTATTGCCATATCATGGAGATATAACTCCTATTTGTAATCAACAAAAAAAAAATAAATTATTGGTGCAGCAGCCTAAGAGAAGACTTTTTTCCCTGCTTGCTGAAGTTCTGGTCTGTATCACTCTCAGTTCCCAAGCCTCTTTCCACCTCTCCTTATCTCAGTCTTCATTTTCCCACTGTCAAAGCCTGTTTTTCCAGGAAGGAAAGTTATGGTAAAGATGAGGAATATTGTTCAGCACCTCTTTGCCCTTTGGCACTGCTATCAAACACTGGGATTTTATCTGCCACATTAGCAGAGATCTTACAAAAAACACATTCCTTTTTGTATAATGTACATGGTGGTCACTCAAACAATAACCAGTAACAGATGTCTGAAGTGAGGAGAATGGACTATTTAAATAGGACTTTATAAATTCTGATGATCCCTTCCCAGATTTGAGACCTTGACACTTAATTTATAACTATCAGTATGGCCCTATCCTTCCCTTTGTGTGTTTATTTCTAGTTCCAACTCGGTGAGGATCCTTTGCCCATCATGCCTTAAGTTTCTCTGTGACCTTGCAGATAATCTTACCCTCAACTTGCCTTCATTTAGCAGTGCAGAGATAAAAATGAAAAAAAAAAACCTCTGCAAAGAATCCAGCACCCAAATAAGGAATTCTGTCAGGGCTATGAACTTACATGCTTACATAAAATTACTGGTTTCATTCAGTAATGACCATCTGGGAAAGTTTTTCTTTCAAAGGAAACACAGAAGTATGAAAGAAATGTAACCTGCCAGAGTCCACTGAAGTTTTGATGGTACAAGATTTGGATTTGGGTCTGCTTTCCAGGGGTTTTCAAACAGTGCTCTCACTCAATATGCATGGGAAATTAAGTAGTAACTGCTTTAAACATCCTTACAGTTCAATATTACAAGAAATAATGTTAGAGTTGGAATTTTACGAGAAAATTCCCCATGAATCTATAGCTGTAAAGCTTATCTGCCAACAGCACTTTCACTCATATAGAAATAGCAGAACTAAAGATCCATTTGGCATAATTCAGAAGCAGATTTTAAGACTACAGTCTTTATAATGCAACATAATGTTTAATTACCTTGTTTTCACAGTCCATTTCAAGATAAAAAAGATTTCTGTATGTACTTCTGGATATAGATGCTTAAGAAAAAACTATTATTTTTAAAATGTCATTCATGATCTATCTCACTAAAAAAACGGATATCACCAATAGAAGAAGCAATAGAATGGAAAAGAACAGAACTTTAAAAGACATTTAAAATCAGATTCTGCCACTGGAACAGGTCTGCATAGATGCAAAACAAGTTTACAGACACACACACACAGAGATTGACGATGTACTTGTGGACAAAAGTTATCCTTCAGTATCTTTAAGCTTGTAGGTCCAGTAGAAGTTTTAAATGCCTGATTAAATTTTTCAAACAGTCAAATAAAATTAACAATAATCTCAGAAAACACGCGACTCATAACATTTAAAAACTTTGCAATCAGCATCAACAGCAAAAATCCACATGCATTTTGCTGAAGACCTTCAGACATGAATTTCAAGAGCATTTTTAGGAAACAGACTTCCCCTTTCTCCTAAAGGCAATGCAGCAGTAGGATTTACCCCGTGCAGGCAGCACATAAACAGATCAGTGAAGCATTTCTCCAGCTGACAGATCACATTACAGGGCAAAAAGTTTCTTTCCTTCCTGGTGCAATACTCACCTGTACCCACTGTGCTGGAAATCCATTGTGTTCAAGGGACCAGGCTGACAGGAGAAAGGCCCCTTTGTGTACAGCAGTAACAGCTCTGATGGAACTTAAGCAATGCCTACCAGAAGTCAGGAATTTAATATTAAAATGACAGCAGATGCTACAAATACACTGTGATTTCACTGGTTACAAAACCCAACCCTGTCAGACAATTTTAAGTGTGAAAACCACGGAAGTGAAACCAAAGGATGAAACTGCAAAAATCACCTGCCAAAGACAGGACTGTGCCAGCCAAGGAACTTGAACAATATCTGCAGAGCTACAACAGCTATGGCTGAGATTTCACTTCCTACAAGTCTGCATCTTTTTTAAGATCCACATAGGAAAGAGTACCCTGGATAAATTAACTTTTAAAAACCAACATTTCTTTCCCATGAATTTCAACAGGGGTAAAAACAAAATCAAAAAAACACACCTACTTTACAGATTGAGAGGGGATTACCCTTTGGAAAGCAACAGCTCATTTTTTAATTTAAAAAATTGATAGTAGGCTAGCTGCACAACTGTCTTTGGTAAAAGGAATGAAGGAACAGAGGTGACAGCACATGACAGATTACAGCTCCTGGATGTCAGGAACCACAGAGACAGGAACAAGTGATCACACCATCCATTTCATCTGATTCACATTAATAAGAGCAAGGCAAAAAATGAAAAAAAAAACCTAACAAAAAAAGTTTGGCTTTAACATGTTCAAGAACACTATTAAGCTTCGTTGTAGTAACCTATGGCCATATATTAATATCTCTGTAGTATTTTTTGCTTGAATTTAGTAACAAAGTTCCACTCAGGGCTTTTTAAAAAGATGGAAAGACAAGCATTTGTATGTAGCAAAGGCAGCAAAACCACGTTATTCAACAATGAACAAGACCTACTGTGTTGCTAAGGGACACAGGTAAATGAAGAGGAAATATTTCCTTATTTGCCTGATACGAAGAATGAACTCATGATCTACTGTAATGTAATTAACATCAAAGAGAACAATAGAGATCAGGGTGTGCAAACATTTTAATTCATTAATATTAATGATTATACCATGGTAGGAGAGCTAGATGCTCCAAATCTTGCTGGCTTTAAAGTTTTTCAATGTGCCCTTCAACTTCCCTTCATTAGGTTTTCAGAGAACAACAACTGAAGAACAACAACCTACAACAAAACTTCAATTTTATCAACCAAGTATTCCTCAAAAAATTCAGGTAAACATACAAGTGTTTAAAAGCTGTCATGAGAAATACAGCCTTTTTGTACGAAGTGTTTGATATAACAGTCTAAAAATGGACAGAGTGAAGCAGTGCTATCATAAAACACAATCACAATATCCTACAAGAAAGACTTCCAAAGGCCAAGGACAGCACACGTGCCCCTTGATGCCTGCAAGTACATTTATGAAGTGAAATGGTCTCTGAATGTGACCTTGGAAAGAGCAGGTGGAAAACTGATTAAGGAAAATCTGCCATCTGGTGACACACTGACTCCCACAGGGAGATGGGCAGGACTGGAAGCCCCACAGACATCTCCCCTTGACTGGATCAATACAATTAATGCAGTAAACCATCAGCCTTTCTGTGGATTATTACTGGGGAAGGATAAAACATTTTACCACTCTGTGACCCCTCAGGGGCCTTAGGTTCTCCTTCTGGGGTGCAAAGGGGAACACAAAACATAAACCAAACAATTGTGCCCATCATCCCTCAAAATTTACACTTTCTGACATCTGGATGTCCCTGAAAGCAGTTTTCCAACAATTAATCTTGCCACTCGAGGTTTTTCATCGGTTTCAGTATCATTTGCTACTCCTAATCCTCATCTCATTATTAAGCCACTATCAATTCCTGTTTTACTCCTGCTGCTCCACACTTTCTTACACCTTTTAGTCCAGTTCTCAGCTTCACACTGCCTGCACATCCCTGCTCCAGCACTGACAGCCATCATTCATTTTTCCCTCATTCCTGCTCCACAGCTCTCCTATCATCAGTCCCTGCTCCTCACACAAACTACTGAATATCCCTGTAGCCCAGCCACCCCCAGGCTCTGCTCCATAAATAACCAGGATCTTCAGCAGGTTTTTTGCTTTTTGCTGTTTGATTTTTCTTATTTTTATATTGTTTAATTACATTATCTCACCCTTTCTCTTCTTTACTTTTAAACTGGACAGGCTCAATCTCTCCCCGTCTCACCACCACTGCAGCAGGGGGTACCAAGATCACAGAAAATTCACTGTCAGTAGAGGGTTTTCCTAAAAGAAAAGTGAATCTAAAAACTGATTTTCCCAAAGGTGTATAACTTGATGGGGAGATATCCAAACCAAGGGCAAAGGGCTCATCACAAAACTCCATTTAAAATTACTGCTGCTTCTTAAAGCCTGGGCTTTGTTACCATGCAAAAGACTTGGATACATAGCTGATAGAAATATCCACAATAACACCTTTGCAAGGGAAAAAAAGAGTAAAAAAATTCAACTATATTACTAAACAAATTCTTAGTATGAAATTTGTAATTTAAGTTAAATGCTTAAAATCTTGGAAAACAAAACCAGTATCCAGAATTTAGTTTTAACTAACTGATAGAGATCATCTTGCTGCCTCATTTTGTAATTTAGATTTATCATTTTTTTCATCAAAGGAAATGAAACCAAGCCAGACAGTAGAGCAGGGATGATGAAACACATTGATTCTCTTTGTTCAAATGCTGTTTAGGAGAGCACTATCTTAGGGTTTTACTGGGCAAAAGATTAATTCAAATTTTAACAAAACATCTGTTTTGAGGGGTGCTTAGAAAAGGCAACCTCGAACATTTAAGTCTTAAAAATAAAAAAATACTGATCTACAAATTGAAAGATTTCCTTATCTCCTGCAGTAACATTGACACATTTATTAAATACTTTATTATATTGACTTGAAAAATGTAGATTTGTCTTTTAAGAGTTTCATATAAAAGCTTATTCTGTCAGCTGACTATCCCTAAAACTGAGCTCCCCCAATAATCTCCCTTATCCATATTATGGTATCTGCATTTTGAGATTTTTCAAGTCAGTCTTATGGATTGGTGTCCCATTGTTTTTATCTCTTAAATAAAATACTCTTAGAAAAACAAGCACTTCAGAATTGTACAAAGTCATAGGAAAAACTCAGGTGAAATATTTTAAGCAAGTGCTCCTGAGACCACAGAATTAATTAAAGGCAATCTTCTGAGGAGCAGTGGCAAGTTTAACTGATTTTACAGCCTACTTCTAACGAAACAAAAAAGTCCTTACCAAAGTTCTGCACATTTGCCTGATAAGTTTGGGAGTTAATTCTTTTTGTTACTTGCAAAACCTCAAAAATACATTGAAACTAAATTCATAAACATGTTAATAAATTATCTTTGAGAACAGAGATAAAGGCACTATATAAACCCAAATATTTATTACTTGAACAGATATGTTGTCCATTAAAATGCTTTTATGCCATCTCATTCTTAATTAGCTCCATACACACATATCCCTATGAAGAACTTGTCTATCAGAAGTTGCAATGCTCAGTTCTTTGTGATGAAAATGATATGGCATTTTGATAATATTGCACATGACCACTGCACTTGCAGCTCCTGGTGGTAGGAAGAGTGCTGAAAACATGCAGTAATTACAGAAAAATAAGGAAACCAAAAATTCCCAGCCATGTTGAAGCCATTCCAAGTCTCACAGTAAGTGAGGCTGAAAGAGATGTGCATTCCTGTCCCTAGAGCTAAATTCCTGTCAAACAGTAGCTACACAAAGTTATTTCATGTATTGTACCTGTGCCTACCAATACCAACCAGGTATAAGTACAATATTTATGAAAATTATTTCTTCAATGGCCCTTTGAAGGTCCCAAAGCTAGTTGGGGAAAAAAAAAAAAAGTCCTTTGTTTTACTATAACCACAGTGATGATGCAAAATAACTCTTTGATCTATTATATATTTGAAAGCACTAAGCTAAATGCAGACAGTAATTGCTGACAAATCCCAGTAGTAAACAAAGCAGTCTCACATTTTACATATTATCAAGAGGCTACAGAATTAATGGTTACAGCCAAAGAAATGTTGACACAGTTGCAGATTAAGCCTTAACATGCTGATCATGTTAAAAATACTGCACAAGAAATATTTTTCCACTTTGTAAAAAGCCAGACTGTTTACATGCGTAAGTGGCTGGAGATCTTGTTGTCTGTGTGTGGTCTTAACATTTCAGTATCATAACCATGAATATAAAGAGAAGCAGCATGAAATAACCTATTATACTTACAATCAATGCCAGACTGCACATATTAGAAGCATTGAGATTTGAGTTTCTGAAAATGAGCATTACTGCATATGTGTACCTATGTACCAAGTTTTTACTTCCTTTTCTAAAAGCAATTAATAAAAAAACTGAAACAAAGCTTTTCTAAAAGAAAACAGAGGGTTCATATTTCAAAAAAATTCAGTTTTCTTCCCTTTACATTGCTTAGAAAGGAAAAGAAATCAAGAAATTTAAAAACAACAAACATTGTCATTGCTAAAAGCTGAGACATTCTGAAACTCTGCTAATTTCACTTGTATTGTTTTATCACATAAAATGTATTAAATTACTCTAATTTTTATACAAGTACAACACATATCATAGCTCTAGTTCATAATTGTCTTAAGCCTCTAATCTGCTGATTCTTAGCTGATTTTTTGCTACAAATTGCTAGTACTAATTTACTTAGGAATCACTGGAAAAATCTCCTGCAACATTTGCTTTTCTTTTTAATAAAAAGCAAAGCCTTTCAGAGGAAAGAGAGCACTGTGAAATCATTAAGATGCAAGCTCCCTGTACTAAAGGGCAACCAATTAATAGTTTTTTAGTGTGAATTTACCATTCACATACAGCTAAGGACTGCCAAGAGGTAAAGGGTATCAAACTGTCCCACCTTCTTACACCCTATAGCTAGCAATCAAACATGCAATTTTAAAAGGCAAGTACGCAGAATAAATAAAAATATTTACTTCAATTTACAATCAATGCAAGAACTCTTAATATTTTTCACACTAATTGACAATTCCTGCTACAGCCAGCAACAGAAAGCAGAGGGCCTCATGCTTCCAGCATCTATCTGAGAACCTCACTACGCATGGCTGAAATTCCTAAAATTTCAGTAGAAAAAAAAAAAAGAATGATTGAAAGTACAAGGCTGTATCAATAATGGATCTGTCCAAAGGTTTGAAACAGGTTTTTGGTCCTATTATGTGGGAAGGTGAAGGGGGAAGGAGAGAGAAACTTTGAAGTTTTCCCCATGCTTATACCCTATTGATAATTTAATACATGCACAAAACAGTTTCTTCTCTAAAATTACAGGATTAAAGTTTGGAGAGAAGAAAATCAGGAACATAATGGATGAACAGAATTAACACTGTGGGATCATTCTAATTCCATCTGGGGACACACATCCCTCATGAGGTTGAGTTCCCGTTCCATAAGCATTTCAGAAAAATAAACATGTCACTGAAAGTCTTTAAAAGTACACTTCCCAAATTAGGGAAACGATCAAGGAGCCAATGGAAAAGAAATATGTATGAAGGGTAATTCAGTGCAAAAACAAACTGCAAGTGACCCTTGAAAGGGGTCCTCTGAGGGTCCTGGAGGAAGCAGCATGGCTCTGTAACCAGGCAGAAGTGCAGGGCACTTATCCCCACTTTCCACTCCTCAGAGGAGGGGGCTCCTTGGCTCAAGTGTCCCAGGGAGGGAGATCCAAGCAGAATTACAGGATTTCTATAGCTCTACTGGCCTGTCAGCCTGCCTGTTGGAACCCAAATTTTTTGGTAAATAAAGCATTATGCTACATATTTCTTCAGTGGGGAGTTATTTGTAAACTATCAGCTATTGCTCTAATCCAGAAATATTAATGGATTGGATGGAGACAGCCACAAACAACAAAGGAAGGCCTGAGAATTTATTTTGTATTATGCCAGACTGCAAAACTTTCCTGTGAGACTCACAAAGGAAAACTCCAGAACACACAAGCATTCAGTGGCACACTGCCTTTCTCTTCAGGTAGCAGAGTACCCATTTCAATCCCATCACCTGTCCATGTGCAATCTGTTCCTCGGGAAGTTAATGAAAATTTTTTGAGTTTTTATGCTTATTACCTGCATTTATCTGCAATTTAAGAAGTTGTACAGACTCCCCTGCAATTCAACAGCAGGAGATACAGGTGACAGCTTATGCCACAGTTGCTCCCAGCCCATGGGACAGACCTTCCACAGCCTGTTCCCTGACCCTGCCACTTTTCACTTTACTCCTTTCCCTAGTGCTGCCTGATTTTTAAGTGTCTTTACAGTGTTGGTGTAAACATGACAATAACAGCAAGGGATATCTTGGCTGCTGAGAATGAGCCCTCACAGAAGGGAATTTTCATATTGTTTTCACTTTGTAGAAAAACCTGGAATCCTCACCCTAAATACACAGGAACCTCCACACATTCCAAAAGAGAACTACAAAATCTTGCTGTTTTTCACCACACTAGTAAGATAATTGATAACACAGCATTCAAACTGAATTATATTTTAACAGATTTGGACTAATGGCTGACTATTTCAACATTTAAACAAGTAGCATATGGACATTTTGAGGAGAACCAAAGCATTACTGAGAACATAAGGGAACTAATCTAAACATCTTGAGGGTCACTGAACTGACTTGCAGATGGTCAAATGAGAGAAATGAGCAAGCCACTTTGGTCCTTAAGCACCAAATCTGTGTGGCAATCCAAAGAGAAAGAAGGGGTATTTCAAAACCAAGCACTGACATGATGAGTACTACAGAGTAGATGCTCTGGTGAACAAGCTTACCTTCTTAATTACCATTATGTTGCCTTTTCTGAAACCACCACTTGAGTCAAGTTAAAGTCACCAGTACCTCTGTAGATAAAATTTTTGAAGTATTCTCTCCTTCTAAACTAGTTTTAGATTTGTGGTCCACAGTGAAGGTCAAATATTCTATTAGGTTTTAAGAGTCTGTGATCATCACCAGTACTCCTAACACTTTGTAACAGCTCAAATACCCTGGCCTACTTACAAATCTGGAAATTATATATTTTCAGCTTAATTTTCTCTGCTTGGAGTGAGAATGCTGCCTCATAATGGTACATGAAAAACAGTTACCTCACCTTGTCACAGCACTGGCCACCAACAACAGAGCTTTGAGTGATTTTCTACATGTACAGCTTGAAACACTGTGAGATTCCTTCATGCTTGCACAAGATAAAGAAAGGCAGGCTCTAATGATATCTGAGTATCTTTTCACTTCTGAACTTTCAATATTTTTTATTGTATTCTTCATCACTGGATTTTTCCTTCCTAAAATCTGTATCATAGTTCAAAGAGGAATTA
Source organism: Thryothorus ludovicianus (assembly GCA_013397245.1). Taxonomy (NCBI): domain Eukaryota; kingdom Metazoa; phylum Chordata; class Aves; order Passeriformes; family Certhiidae; genus Thryothorus; species Thryothorus ludovicianus. The sequence goes on along the minus strand of VZTB01017130.1, from coordinate 321,132 downwards.
ACAGAACCAGTTTAAATCCCAGCAGCTCCTACATGCTTAATAATGTAGCCCTCTCCAAAGTAGCAACAACAAAGGAACCATCTCTAATAACCCTACAGAAAATGGCTTCAAATTAGCAAAGAGTTTTCTGAACTATGTAGAATATGCTGAGCATCTGTAATTAAATCTCTTTCCAGTTCATAATCAAAAAGTACCCCTAGTTGTATCCTCCAAATACTCTACAAATCAAAATTCCTGCCAATTATCAGGGTGAAGGGATATGGACAAAGACACATTTTTCTTAACAATTTTTCTACTTTGAGGTCATCTCTAACACATCACCCTGTTTCCACCAAACAATAAAAGCAAAATTAAATATTCAATTCAATTTACTGAAGCACGCATAAATTGACATATAAACATTTAAAACTAGTGACAAATTCAATTTTCTGAAGAAATCTATAAACCAATGTTGCTCTTTTATTCCACCCATGGCAGCCAATGATTTAATCACAGCTCTCTGCTATGCAGCAATTTTATGTTACACTCCAAACACTCTGTAGTCACTGTTTGAGATGAGAATATGTTATTGTTTGATTGCTCTTTTTAAATTATGGGTTTCATTTTCAACTTTTGATGTGTCAGGCTTAATCCTATCATCCCAGCTGTTTGTAAATTCCCTGAACCATGGATTGTGACTGTGTCAGTTTAACACCCAGGCAAATGAGAACCAGAGACTTGTAGACAATACCACAAAGGGAATGAATAACTCTTTGTAGGTTTGTTTTCCACTGCTGAAGATTACCTTATTATGGCAGGGCAGCACACTCTGGTTCAGCTCAAATGACTCTCCTTCCTATTTTTATGCAATAGGAATGTCAAAATAAAGAAGGGAAAGTTATATTCTGCATGACCCTACTAACTGTCACATCCTAGGATCTTGGCATTGAACAGATCCTCTTTAATGGTCCAAGAGTTAGCTCTTTCCCAACTCTCAAGTTCAGCAAATATTTTCTGTTCAGATCTATACGTTGCTCTTGTCTCAGGCTTTATCTGTATGATACAAAGCAGGACAAACCACAGCCGTGTATATTTGGTCCATTATGAGTGCTACTAAATCACTGGAATATTCAGTGAACAAAGACAATCCTCAAGAGTTTACAACAGGAGAATATTGGCTCAAGCTTGAAAGGCTGTATTTACCTATACCTTGTATAAACTATTGTTTCACTAATAATGATATGCCAGGCATTGTACTAATTCCTGGAAACTAAGCAGGGACGTGCAAAGAGGACCTTGCACGCTGAACAGTGCATAGTTTGGCTTACTTATTGCATAAATTTTTAGAGCAAAATGAGGACAGAATTATTGAAGTAACTTTACAAATCTCAGTCATTGACAATGTGAAAATGCTGAGAAAATGTTCTGTGGCTATGACACATTTTCATGGGTGAAAACCACTGTGTCATTCTTCCTTATCTCAGACCAACAACTGACTGTTCTCCAACCAGCTTTGATGCAACATTTTTACAGTGATTCTCCACTTGAATGCTCTCTCACAGAACGTGGCAAGTTACTCAGAAAAGGGAATAAGATCTTTGTTTTGCCAAAACTTGGAGATTTCAGGATTTCCTGAAGAGGATCTGTCTGAAAAACACAACTACAGCAAAAACAGCAAAGAACCCTCAGTGAAGGTCAAAGACCAAAAAGTACAAACCCAAGAAAGATGGCACTTGCCCTTAAGGCTTCATAAATGGACCCTACTTCCCTAGCAAAGTGTGCACAGCCAACAGAAAAACACTCAAATCACAGAAGTGAAGATTTTGGTTCAAGACGTCAGCACATGATCTAGACCACAAACTGTTTTTCCCCACTTTCCCAAGTGAAAAGCTTCCAGTTAGTTACAAACACTGTTTTGTAGTAAGAATGCAGAGTTGCCTCTCGTGTAGGCTTCCCTCAAAGCACTGCACTCCTTGAAGCAGGGAAATAAATAAGAGGTGAGCTTCACATGTGAAGCTTGGCAAGAGCCACCTTCACCCAGCACATCTCTCCATGAGTAAATGAACGTACACAGCTGATCTGACTCCTCTGCCACACAGAAAGGTGTTTATTCTTTCTTTCAATTGGCCAAGCAACAGCACACAGAGGCAGAAGCAGAAAAATTCTGTGAAAAACAACAGCACACAACAGCAGAATGGCCCCGTACACACAGAGTACAGAAACTGTGTTCTGCTCTAAGAGTTCTCTTCTGTCAATCAAGAGATCTCTTCTCTCCATTCTGGGGCTTGTATTTCAAAGGGGTTTTTAACACTATGACTTAATTTATTTATTAAAACTGCGACACTTTGCCCTTCCATTACAACATTGCTTGTGAAAATGGTGGAGAGGTATTCAGGAGAAAAAAAGCAACACCATCATGAAAACAAGTCATGACTTTTCCACGTGCAATTTGTTGACGAAGTTTGTATGACTGATATTAAACCAGCTAAGAAATCTATCTTATTTCTACCTTTTTTTAATATCTAAGGTTAATTTTCAATTCTGATGAGACCATTCTTTTTCAAATTAGACAAGCTTTTGGCACAAAATAAATAGGTGATGTTCATCATCTAAGTTTAAAATGAGTCAGTTGGAAAATAAATGGGAAAAAAATCCAAGCAGAAGTGAAGATGTAACTAAAAAAAGTAGAAGTTTGCATGTTAATTTTAAAGCATGAATTACTTAATCAATATCTGTTTGTATTAGTCATCATTGTAGCGAGTTTCAATCATACACATTAGGAAGAATTTAACAAGGTGACTTTCTTAAGCATTGTTTGTAATATTTCTGGTCAAAAGAGGGAAACTAGATAAGGACAAAAATCACCAGTCAAACTCATGATCATTTAAGAATAAATGAGCCATCCCACACTACCCTACATTTAAACCCTTGTTGAGAGCCTTATTCTACCTTATAACATAAAATCATCCACAGCCAAGTCTAATGTAACAGGTTTTTCATATTTCTGTTTTAATTCACCCATTCTTTCACAGTCAGGATCACAGAGGATTTAATTTCACTCGTTTCATACTGGAATAAAAATCAATTTATATTTTACTATTTGGCTGTATTCCTTTTCCATATTTTTCCAACCTAACCTCCTCAGACACTGACATTATAGACAAACACACTGACATTAAAACACAGATAAACTGGACTGAGGAAGACCATTTATGGAATAAATTAGTGTGTCCTTAGTTAAGCTACAGCATGCTACCAACATAGTCCCACGGGCTCTGATCCAAAACCCATTGACTCCAGTGAGGTTTGGGTCTGATCCACTGCAAAAAGAACTTAATTCAATAGTGGTAAATGAAATCCAAAATGTATAATTTGATTAGAAATCACTTCAAGTAACACTGTGAAGAATGTTGGTGACTGCTTCATAGCTCATACCGATTTCAGTTCATTAAAGTATTATTAAAAAGTCTGGAATTCCAAGTTTTTGCCAACCACACTGCTGCAACTTAATTGGGCAGCTGTCAACTGTTAGAAAATAACTGCAGCATCATCTCTTTTAGAAGAACTAGTGTGGGAAGTGAAACACTTCCATGGGAGCTAAACTTTCTGGAGTCATGGTAATGAAAGTGTTTTCATCAGGTGATCATGAGTCACCATTTTATCAGCAGTTTAAAGGCCTTTCACAATGGCTGAGCGTCACTGGTGCCCATGCACAGCCATGACTGCAGCACAACAATGAAACAGGGGCCATGTGCTGGGGCACCATGATTTAAGGGAAAGCCTGGCCACTGACTCGAGAAAAATACTGCAAAGTCACGGCTGAGTAAGCGCTGCAGGGAGCACAAAATGTCCCCAGACTGGAACACAAGATGTCCAGAAATGAAGCTTTTATTTGAGAATTGAAACTAAGCAATAATTTTGCTATTAAAAATAGATGCCTTTTAAGGAAGTTGTGAACTACATGGACGAAACATCAGGAAAGAATAAAAATGTGTTGTAAGACACTTTTCTGCCCTTTACTCTGCAGCCCTGTATGAAGACACTATTACATCAAAAATTCAGATAGCTCCCACATACTAGAAGCCATCTACATTGTCCAAAGTAAGGAGAGGCTACATGAAAAATTACCAAAAAGCATTATAACAAATTCTCATTACCATAACATCGAGAGCAAAACCTGTATCTCTGCACCATCAAACTGTTTGTACCAGGTACTGCATGAAACGTGGATCTCTTCACCTCCCAACCTACTAACCTCCATCTGACCCCACTGGAAAGAATGGAAGAATTTCACCTACAGCCTAAGCTGAAGCCTCTCCCAGGACCTAAAGACACTCGGTGACCCCACGCAGCATCGCTGCTAAGCCCTCTTGTTTTGCTGGACTCAGGGAGATTCAAGGCTGCTTCTGAGTTTCCCATCCTTTGCTCCTCCAGGGCTGGACTCTGGGGTCAAGCAGGCAGCACCACCAGGATCTCCATAGAGTAGAAGAGTGGAGGTGTAAAATCTGGTAGTGCTGCTCAGAAATAGAGCACATGGCAAGTATCACTGAACTTACATCTTTGAATTAATTAGATTTAAAAAAAAATAAATTAAAATTTACATGGTAAGGTGGGTGTTTAGAATCCCGTACCATTGCCACGGCATATAGTGCTCACAGTTAGCAAAAAAACTGATTTTCATGCACAAGTGGTACTTTAAAAACTAATCAGATTTGAATTACCAAAAGAAATAACGCAGGTTGAATGATCCTTTTGTTCCTTATTTGAAGTGATCCCCGTGAAAGCAGCGTTTCCACTATTGTTGTTTATCCCTCTGGCTTCCTATTCCTTTCTCCTTCAGCTAACACTTTAATCTCTCAACTCTTCATGCACTCATCATTTCCCTAGGCTTGAAAATTAATCTTCTGAGGTCAGTGAGGAAACTTTCATTGACTCCAGGAGATTTAGAATCATATTGTACACTTAATTTTCCTCCCCCTTCTACCTCCCAACTTCCTCTTTTGTTTCTTCTGGAACTTATTTACTCATCACTTTAGCCATTCCATATCTGGTCCCATGAAATTGGGAATTAAATGGAGCATTAAGAAGGAGAACTAAATAGATGTCCCTCCAGCCATTATTATTGTTTGCACTTCCTATTTTAAATCATATATTCCCTTCTGCCCCTTTTTCATCATCTTCTTTAAGACTTCTAAGCCCTTTCAGACAAGTATCCTATTTTATCCATTTATACAGAAATAAATATGACAGCTGAGTGAAGTGTGATGCTACTCGATAGTACCAATTTCAACCACCTGTATTTCCAGCTGTTCTGAGCAATGTCACTTCAGGAAAGCTCCATCTCTAGAAAACCAATATTTAATGGTAAACATAACTATTTGTTAATTTTTAAAGACCCAAACAGCAAATATAAGAACACACAAGTAAATACATGTAAAAGTCAACAACTCTTAATCTTTTTGGAGAACATTAGTACCTCGGTTTTAGACTTAGAATACTTTGGAAAATTCTATTAAATTCTATTTAAATCACAGAAACCTAATCTTAGCATGTTTCTATTGAAACATTTGTGAGTGCTCCAACCACAGGAATTTCACACACAAAATGTCTTCATTTTGCAGTGAAGGGAAAAAGAAATGAAGGTCAGAAATACTGTATTTATTGGTTAATTTAACTAAGTACTCTCTAAAAAAAAAACTAATTCTCAAACCCAAACTCAGAATGCTAACACACTCACAGCTATGTACACAAAAAAGCAGCTGCAGAATCAGTCTCATAACTCTGAGCAGTCACAACATAGAAAAATTTACTTTAACTACAAACAGCATTCCTTATCCTTGCTCTCCACTTGAGAGCACTGCACTCATGTATCTGTGGATTTAATACACCAGTAAACACATCTGTTAGCTTTTATCACTCACTGTATGGGATCAGAGATAAAGAAAAAATCAGGTAAGAAAATCTACTCATCTCCATAGTTTTTTCTTCTCTCTAAACTCCAAAGAAGAAGAAAACACATCACTTTCTCACAAAAATATTATGGCTTAACCACATGTTTACAGGAATATTGATCAGCTAACTCAATGGACACAGAAATGTGAACTTTAATCCATCAAGCCCTCTGAGATGCCACCTAGGAATCATTCAGATGGGCACAACTGGTGGAGAAATCTTTGCCAATGTACTGTCACTGTTTTACATTTCAACTGGTAGCTAAAAAAAGAAAACATTGCAAATATAGAAATTAATTCTCATTCTCTGTTAATCCACACCCTAGACAATCCACAGGTGAGTGAGCAGACCCTAAAACACCTAGGCCAGGGCTGGGACACTGTCAGGAACATGGCTTTCCATTTCCTCCTACCTGCTGTCCCACCCTCTAATCAATGTTCTTGCTACACACACTTTCTTTCATGCAACACTCCTAAGATTTAAAAGACAGATGTTAGGATCCCTTTGGTTGTAAGTCAGTATCTTAATGATTACCTTAAGGTACATCAATGTAAAAAAAAAAATCAAGTACACAAATAGATCATACTACAATCCCACTGTCATTTTCCCATCTGACCATATCCAGCATTTCCATCTTTGTTCCCAAAATGAAACAAAAATCTTTGCTTACTGTTTCAAATGAACTTACTACTTAAAGCAAGCAAAAAATTAACAAGAAGGATCAAGAAAGTTACATCTATGTCCAGCATGCAAAAATTTAAATTGGTAACAGGGAGCAACAATGCTGAAAAATCAATTGCAGAGTGAGCTGGATGACCAGAGGGAACACTGAAACTACAATTATCTTAATCTAAGGCCTACAAATCTGAGACAGAACAGTGCTCCAAGTAGGAAACAAAGTAAAAAAAGTTTCCCTTTGAGCTGAGCTATTGAAATGTGGTAACAAGTTACTCTTCCGTCTTTGGCAAATGAACCAATTGCAGAAAACAGTACATGAAATTTTTCTATTGCAGTCATAAAAATTACTATATTTAGTTCTGCAGCTTGGCATGAAAAAAGTCAATTTACACAATTCTGGAAGAGAAATTCTTTCTACTTTGTCCAAGCTTTTAAACAAGGCCCTAGTGATATCACTTTTGAAATCCATATAGAGTTCAAGATTTTGCTTCAAGCCTCACCAATTAAAGTTAAGATTTATTTCTCAGAACAGCAGTAAAATATTTTAGCAACACAGAGAAAGATTAATTAAATTCATATGCTGGCATGCAACGCTTTAGGAAGTATCAATATAAAATTAAATAGAAAATTGATGATTAAATTAACTTGCATCAAATATTATCTATTGCAAAGCACAAGATTGTATAATCCAGCTGCTTCGTAGGTGAAACAAGTGTGTTCAGGACATAAGTGTAGTTTCTGCATTAAGGTTTAAAGCTATTTTACTACATCAATTAGTTTATTTCAATCCCTCTTAATTGCCCATAAAGCCAAGCTCAGGCTCGCCTCTCAAAAACAGACCAATTGCTCCCTCCACTGGAAGGAACCGGCCATTACAGTGGGGCGCACAGACCGCAGGTAAAACACGCACCAAGAACCGAAGTTAAATTAGAGAGGGTTTCCACTTAATTCCTTGGTAGTCGGCTAAGATTTGACAGACTGATAATCCGCACTTTTCAATCTCTTATCAGAAAGATTCACATACCCAGGTTTACAAAATTCACAGGCATAGAAGTAGAGAATGTAGAAGACGAGGTGAGGCACCTGAAACATGGAATTATGGAATCACAGAGCTAAAAGGGATCTTAGAAACCAGCCCTCCTCCAGTTCTAGCATCCTGCCAGGGGCAGGGACACCTTCCACTACACCAGGTCAGACTGGATGGGGCTCTGAGTGGCCTTGAACACTTGCAGGGATGGGACACCACAACTTTTCTTGGCTACCTGTTCCAGTTTATCACCACCCTCACGAGGAAGAATTTCTTCTAAAATCTAATCTAAACCTACTCTCTTTCAGTTGAAACCCATTCCCCCTTTTCCTTTCACTACATGCTCTAGTAAATAGCCCCTCTCCACCTTTCTTGTAGGCTCCTTTCAGGTACTGGAAGGCCACAGTTAGGTCACCCTTCTCCTGGCTGAACAATTCCAATTCTCACAGCCTTTCCTCACAGGAGATGGGCTCCATGCCTCTATCATCTTCATGGCCTATAGACTTTTTCCAACACATCTATCCTGAACATTTTCAGGCTCAGTAAAATGCTGCCATTAACTTTAAAAACAAGGAATCTAAAATAAAAAGATGGTATTTTCTGTACTATACCTGCAAATTGGTTTTTAATGGAGAATCTTCTGCATGGGGATCTTCCTTGCAAAACTACTGTAAAAGCTGAAAAGTCTTGGAAAATATTCACATGAAATACAAATCCAGTGAATTTAAAGAAGCAAAACTTGGCATACAAAATCCCTGACCTAACAAGCAAAATGTTAATCTGTGCACAAAGTGAATTTCAATCAGACCAAGGTAAAGGTAATTTTCAACATTTGGTACATGCAAAAACTTACTCTCCTTCCTCAAATACTGTAAGAAAGGAAGAGCTGTATTTCATTAACATTTTCAATGTGATACTGCTTACCTACAGAGATCCTCAATGAGGACCTAGCCCTTGCTAAAGCAGTCAGGGATGCTAAACCTGCTGATTGCAAGGTCCATGCTGAATACCAGCAGCACATCCTTGCTGAATAATGAGGCTGTAATGATGCAGGTCAGAAACCAAGTGTCTTCAGGCTTTTTATCAAGTAAAGACATTCCAACTCACACCACTACTCTTTCTGGGGACTTACATGAATATTGATGATATTAAGAGTTCTCAGCTGAGAAAAGCAATGCCTTCAGCCTCAGCTCCTGTTGTTATCCACATCAGTGGTGCACAGACTTGGAGTATCAGCTAAAATGTGCTCAAAATCAAAGCTATTTCTCCTCTAAGTCCCTCTATCAACTCAGCAGCACTGAACAATATGAGAGAGTTAACTGAAGGTTTACAATTCTGTTAAACAGTAAAAATATAAAGCAAACATCCCATTAAATGACAGCAGTTTTCCTAGGAAAAGAACACATCACACACAAAAATTAAGTGCTTGGTGTTCTCATTAAACAGGTTGGTTAACCACAAAACCAAGCTTCGACAGCTTCCACAGCCTGATCACTCAGGAAGGATTTTGCAGCTGCCCTCCAAAAAATTCCAAGCATATTCACTGAAGAAAAATCTGTTGTGTTATGAAAATTCCTGGAAAAGACTCTTCCAAGATAGTAACATGTTATGCTAATCGCAATTAGGTTTATTTATTGATTAGCTGGTATAGTTACAGCAGTAGAATTATGAAGTGCTGTGTTTATTACAGAATATTTTGAAAAGCTTTGCTCTTCAGCACATAACCAAAAGTCTGAGACTGTTTGCAAAATGAATTTCAATGGCATTTTATTGCACATGAAACAATCAATCTCTGAAAATGGAAAAAGAGGCAAAAAAAAAAAAGAGACAAATAAAATGTCAAGCATGATAAATAGTTTAAGAACATTGCTACACCTTAAACCAGGAACCCTTATTGCTGGGAAGTACATAACAGTATTACAAGATCACCATAAGCAGTATTACAGATTTATTTTTTTTAAAGCTATGACATTCTACTTACCTTAATGACAAATTTATTAGAGGCCATGATAGGTCAGTGTAAGCTGGTCCTATAAAAATACCAATTAAAAGTGATCAGCACTGGAGAAGCACTCAGATCTCTACTGCAATCAAGAAGGAATTTTACATCTGTGGCTCATTCCTTCACGACTACTGCTCTTCAAACCCTACACTCTGAGAGAAAATAAGAAAATAAGAGAGAAAATAATAAGAAGAAATTTTATTTCTTATAAGAAATTCTTATTTAAAGGAAAATTACCTATCTAGNGAAGAAATTTTATTTCTTATAAGATAATAAGAGAGGAAACTCATATTTAAAGGAAAATTATCTAGCTACCTGTGATGGTTTCTTTTAGTGAACCTTGTAACTGTCCAGGCACTTTGCATCCAACTCAGGAAACCCAAAGTTAGAACTCTTTCAAGTAAGAAATTGTAGCTTTTGGCTCACCTGACATCCATCCATCAGTACATGTTATGTATATTTAACATTTTATACTACACACATAAAGCAACAGCACCTGAGTCTTATGGTGGTTGCACCAAAGTAAAGCGAATTTTGGACATCCTCCTCTCTTGTTTATCCCAAACAGGACCTACATCACTTCATTAGGAATTCTGAGTGAGCTGCACAGCCCCTGACCCTGCCTCAGACCATTGCAAAGACTTCAGGAAGTGTTAATTTGCACTAGGAGTTGAACACTCCTTTGGGCTCAAGAAAAAAAATGCAATTAATCGCTAATTTTTTTTTTTTTTTTCCAAACTGACAGTTCCAGTCATGGACTGAAGCTAGCTGGGAAGTTCATCATCCTCCTCATAAACAGGAGTCAAAAACTGACTTGTCAAAAAAAGAGAAAAGCAGGTTAAACTCATGGAAGTCTTTCCAGCTAATTCCACATTGCTGAGATTCAGGAGAGACATGCAATGGGCCCTGTGGTACCAAATGAACAGCTCCAAAAAACAGCAATACAAAAACTAAGATGCATTCTATTTACACCTAGGAGGAAGAGAGCCAACAGACAACAAAGAGACTTGGACTGGTCAGAAAACCAGGTGAAGCAGAGTCTCAGTAAAGTGGCAGGAGGTAGAGTATCCAAACAATACAGGTCAAGCTTCAAAATAAAGAAAATCAAGAGCTTTTGTTTGCAATAAATGAAATTCAATAGAAACCATACTGAGAATAGAGCTGCCTTTTGTAATCTAAAGTTTCCTAAAGGATTAGTCTCTTTAAATGGACAAATCTGGTCAATTTTGTAGGAGATGGTATAGAAAAATACTAAAAATTGAAGAATGTGTACACACTTGTCATTGCCTACTTCAAGTTATTGTTAAGTACTGAGATAAAGCTGTCAAAATTTCAGGACACAATCAGGTTGGGGATACGTGTTTCTGTCAGGCACTGGGCTTACATGTTTCAAAAGGCAGTCATTGTCACCATTTAACTTCAGAAAGTGCAAAACAAGATAAACACCCACTTTATAACTACACAGCCTAGCACAGATTATTTTACTCTTAAGATTCTTAACAGTCCTGCCCACAGAAGCTGGAATACCATCGTGCCCTGTGCCATGCCACTGTCATTCCCCCTTGCACCAAACAGCCTGGGAAACTTCTCCATTTTATCAGATTAAATCCTGACAACTTTACTGATGGCAACTTTGAGAGGCACAGAGCTCTGGACCACTTGAGACATCTTAGTTCAGTCATGTAGTAAATTGATCTGAACTTATCCTGGCATCCCTGATTTCTTTTTGGTAACGATTCACTTTCCAGAATAATACTGTTGCAGCACATCTGCTGCTACTCAGGTGAGAACTGCTGGCAGACAGAAACCCCCTCCAAATACAATTTACAAAATAACAGAAGAAAAACATAAAAAGGAAAAGGATGCACAAGAAAGGTTCAATTTGCTTTTCCTGGGAGAAAGCTGACTTTGGGAGTTTGCCAACTATCCTGCTCTTTGCACTGACCACACAGATAAGACAAAGGAAATACAGCAGACAGACAAAATGTAAGCAAATCCACAGAAAACAAAAAGGAAAATTGTTTATGTGTGAACCATCAGGGAAATCACTGAAGTGACACAAATGAAAAAATACTCAATACTAAGACATCAGATGAGGAAAACCATTTATCAGTTGTTCAAAAAAAAAACCCAAAACAAAACCAAAAACCCCAACTAACCCCAAAATATTTTTCCATTTCCTGTTTTAAAAAAAAACACCAAACACCAGAAACACAAATCTGTTACAACTGCTACTGTTTGACAGCAAGATTCTGTCTCATGGAACACATTCTCTGTTGCAAACCTGTAAAGTAAACTCTACATAGGGAAATGTGAAGATAAGCAAATATGGCAGAAAAATTCCTTGCAAGACTATATATATCTATCTATATGGAAAAGTCCTGATGTGGCATGTGCAGTATTCCAAGACTTAAAATGTTAATACAACCAATGCACAAAGACATGATTTAGAATTAAACGCACAGGTTGCCTGTAGCTACAGTGAGACACACTTAAAAAATCACGTGGCAGAATGTTGTCTTTCTTTCCTAAACTTGAATCAAATGGAGCAGTGGGTACTCAGAAGCCAGAAAACACGGTCACCCAGAGAGCAAGCTCTGCCAGCTGATGAACAGCATCTTACCTTAGCAAAGCAGCTTCCTGTGGTGAGGAAATGCTGAGCTCGGGAGGAAGGAGGAACTGAAAACTCCTGACACACACTTGGAGATACAGCAGCAAACTTCACCCACTGCCCATCTCCGGCTGCCTTTACTACAAGTGGGGAGAGAGGGCACCTGAAAAAGGCAGAAACAAACAAATGCTAATTAAGGAACTCTGGAGGGTAAGTTGATATTAACTATTTTTGCAGCTCGAAATGAACTACTGCAACATAAAGCAGGAGCTTTCTGAACTTTCCCGTCCCGCACTTGTCAGTTTCTGGGAGCGGATCCTAAGCAGCACAATGCTCAGCTACTCACACATCCAGTAAAGCATCTCTAGCTCTGAAAACACGCGCCACAATCTCCCCATTGGCCATTCAGGATTTCTATGCCCACTGTAGCCAATTATTCCCCTTAACCCTTGAAAAATGCTGCAGCAGCCAGTCAGCACCTTTTCTCCTCATTGTTATTCACGTTCCTTCATTCATACACTGCCCATTCACCTTTAATGTGAATGGGCAATTCACATTAAAGGTGAATCAAAATCGACAATTCAGTTTCAAAAACATGACCCAGTCACCACAGAAGTGCCTAGAACCAGAGGGATGAGAGGTTCTGAGGGGTATCAGAGAGCCATCACTAACAGGCACTGTTATATTTTAACTTTTGTGGAACAACTGAATACAATTAACAAGTTATACAATTTAAAAAATACTCCTTTCTGTATGGAGAGCAAGCTTTAAATACGTCTCTTTTGGCCACAGTCATGAACTCCGCAACTATAAAGGAAATTGAAAACAAACCCATTCATTAACACTTGAATATAAAACGAGATATTCTCGACAGTGACTGCAGGAGTAGCGAGAAGCGTGAACACCGGGGAAGTATTCCTGTATTCATTTGGAGTATTCCTCGTACTTACAGGAGTGAATACAGGAAAAGTGAACACTGGAAAGAAGGAGAGCTAAGGAAAGNGAAAGCAGGAGAGCTAAGGAAAGGCGGAAGGCGGGGAGCAAAGTTATTTGAATTTGTCTTGGCCGGGCACTTCTGCCCGCCCACAGGAAGCCTCAGACAGCTGGGCACAAATGTAAGGCGGAGTGGCTACAGTAAAAGGTACACAAGAAAGAGAAATCAGAGCTATCTATACACGCATATATTTAAGCCTAGCCAGTGCCAGGTCGAGGAACAGGACAGAGCGGCTGAGCTGCCGCCCCAGGGAGGCTCGGTGAGAGCCGACTGGCACCACCGCGACAGCGCCGGCTCTCCGAGTATCCCCTCAGAGGTTTAACGCAGGAGAAAACCAGGGACCGGAGCCCCAGGCGCGGCC